>PVIW01013311.1:0-27924 GCA_004026585.1 Noctilio leporinus
ACCCATTACGGGACAATAATGAGCAAAACTAACAACAAGCAAAACAGAACCAAGTGTATGAATACAAGGAATAGGCCTGCAGTGGTCAGGGGGAAAGGGGTTGGGGGGAGGGGGGAGGCAGAGGCAAAGAAGGGGAGCAGCTTAGACAAGAACCTAGTATAAAGGAACCGTGGACATGGACAACAGGTGGGATTGACTTTGGGGGGAAAGGGTGGGTGGGGAGGGGGACAGAGGGGAGCAAAAAAGGGATGGATGTAATACAACAACAATAAAATAAAAAAAAATTTTTTTTTAATTCCTCCTCAGAAACCCTTCCCTGACCTCTCAGACCCCCCTCTTGTCTCTTCCTCCCACTTGCCTTGCGTCCCCACAGCTCCGCGCAGACTGACGAAACGCTAGGGAAACCTCCCGGTGCGTTGGGCAGGGGCCTCGTCTTTGTGTCTCAGAAAATGCCATGTACACCTGCAGAGCTGTGTAAATAATAAATGGCCATAGGAAAGAAGCTGCTGCTTTGGGGTCAGGGGCACATGTTTATGAAAAAACAGCCCCCCACCCCCCATCACCAGAGCCTGAAGACTCATGAAGGTTTCAAAAAGGACATGTGACCCGAAAACTAAGGGTTTCAAATAGAATAAAAAGCATGACGCGAGCATTTCTTGGCCAAGGGAGGTCAGAGAGCATCTTGTGTACTTGAAAAATAAATGCACCGCGGAAACATCAGGTGTCATTATTGCTTCCACTTTCATTGTGCTTTGTCCGGCACTTACAAATTATAACAGCACGGGCCTTTTGAACCAAGTGCGTAATGACAACTTACTAGGAAAGACAGATTGACTGGTTATAGCAGGTATTATTACTACAATAATGACTTGCCAATTTAGTATAAAGGAGAAGGCAGGCCTCTTTCCAAATGGGTGAACGAGCTGAAATAGACAAAGAGGGTCTCCTCAGGGGAACTCTGAGAAGGGTGGGGATGTGATCATCATCACTCACTGTGATGCCACTGACAGTTGAGAACAGGCAGCGCTACATACTGGCGGGTCCTGCTGGTGTGTCACTGCACCTGACAGGTGACAGTTCACCTTTTTGAAAATAGGCAGCTGAAAGCTCCCTCCTTATTCCCTGCAGCCCGATAAGAGCTCCATCAGGATGGGTCCACCAGCCAGATGTCATGGCTGCGGAAACTTGAGCGCATCCCTAACCATAGTAGCTACCATTTGGTGCAGCCCCACTGTGTGCCCAGTGCTGTGCCTCTCCTCATGGACCACCCTCCCCCTGCCCTATGAGGTCAGGCCTGTTTTCGCCCATGAGGCTCCGACTCTGGAAGACAGACCTAATGCTTAGCGTCTGGAGTCCAGCGCAGTGAGGACTCTAATAGTCTTACACTTGAACCCAGAGCCCCAGACCTCAGCTGCTGCCCTGCAACTGCTTGCTACTGCCATTTGGAAATCTTGATGGTTGCGGTAATTCGCTTGGCATAAGTCCCTCAGCCATGACACCTCCAGTCAAGAGGGAAACCATGTTCAGTCATCCAAATGGATGGGAAGCCAGCGGAGGGGCAGGTAATCCCAAAGCTCAGTTGTCTGTGTTTGGCTCGGGAGGGCCTTGCTGAGATAGCTTGCAGCAGGTTTGCCTTCTGAATGATGTTTTTCAAGGCAGGTATTCAAAGCAGCCGGGGTCTCTGGGAATACTCTGGGTTAGCAGGGAGTGACTGATGCGGCATGAAAATTGTACTGCAGAAAACCCATAAAGCTGATCACCAACGTTGATTAGATTTGCTCTTTCTAATTAGCAGAGCTATGTGGTTGTTGCACCTTCATACCCTGGGGCTTTATTTTTCCTATTTTTATCTTTCAGTGGGGAAAGTAGAGGAAGAGTAGAAGGGTGGGTGCTTCCAGGGCTTGTTGTCTTGGCCTGACCATCTGCCCAGGGCTGGACTTATTCCTGTCAGCAAGTCCCCTGAGTCACATTCTTGAGTGTGGAGGTAGCAGGCCGCATCCCAGGTCTAGGCCTGCTCTGGACTAAAGTTATTGCCTCACGCATGACTCACTGATTTCTAATTATCCCTCTGATTGATCCCAGAGCCCTGGCTTGAGCACATTCTGCCTCTTCCCTGCCCTGCCCACACGGCTGGGGCAGCTCCACCGCCTGCGGTGAAGGGAAAGGCAGGCAGGGCAGCACCGGCCCCTTGTCCTCACGAACGTCACACAACCCAGTGGTTTGGCGGGTGGAGAGTATTGTGGAAAGGGGTGTGTGTGTGTGTGTGTGAGGGGTCTGGGGTGGGGGGTGGCCATGATGATATGTGTGTGTGTGTGTGTGCGCTCATGTGTGGGGCTATGTGTAGTATGACATGGTGTTGTGCAGGTTAAGTATGTGTGTGTGAAAGGAGACAGACCGTGAAGCTGTCTCTAACAAAACAAGCTGTTTAAAAAAGGAGTTTTTCTATTTCCCAGACATTTGCTGGAGTAACTTCCCTTTCGACTGAAGCTTCTGTTCGCAGGGTCTCTGATGCTCGGATAAAAAGGACAAGCTAGGTCTCAACCAAATAAAATGAGTGTGAAAGACATTTTGGGGGGAAGCATTAAAACAAATGCAGCCTTAATGCCGCAGCCACTTCAGCCTCCTCCCCCTGGGAGAGGAGGAACATCTAATCTTAAAACAAATCAGTCCTCGGTGCCACAAGGGGAGAAAGGGGGAACGGGGAGCAGCACCTTCCCTTGTAGACTCAGCTCAGCTCCTGGGCTGGTTCCCACTTGCCAGGTCACACATGGGATAAAATTCTCTCCTTCTTTTATTTTAAAGGACTCTGGGTCTCCTGGGATTTGGAATGAATCCTGCAGGAACCACTAAATATCACCCTGATAGGGAGGTACCATCGAGGGGCAGGAAGGGGTTGAAAGATTGTAGCACCCACACTGGCTTCCAGAGCGCCGGGGTCTTTATCCAGGGGAGCATCATAGAAAAGGATCTGCCAGCCCTGGCTGGTGGCTCAGTGGCTTGAGTGCCCGTCTGCAAACCAAAAGGTCACTGGTTAAATTTCCAGGCGGGGCGCATGTCTGGGTTGTAGGCCAACTCCCCAGGTGGGGGGCGTGCAGGAGGCAACCGATCAATGTATCTCTGGCACATAGATGTTTCTCTCCCTCTCTTTCTCCCTCCTTTCCTTCTCTCTAAAAAATAAATAAATAACATCTTTTTTAAAAAATAAAAGGATCAGCCAGACAACTCCTGCAGCTTCAGGAAAGGGTAAAAGGAGTTAAAGACAGGGTGACAGAGGGGACTAGACTTCCAGTTGTGAGCACACAGCAGAGTACACAATATTGTATTATAAAGTTGTACAAGTGCAACTTACATAGATTAACCAACATTACCCCAATACACTTAATTTAAAAAAGAAAGAAAGAAAGAAAGGATTTCCACTGACAGGCTTCTCCTCAAACCAACTCCCCTCACAGAGGCATTCCAAAGAAATGCAAATGATGTGAACATATGAAGAGAAGGTTAACTTCACAAGTCATCAGGGGAATGCAAATTAAAATAATGAACCCATAAAGACTTGGCAAGGTTTAAAAAATGGTTGTGGTGGGGTGCCCTCCTTTGTGGTTAGCAGAGACATAAATCAGTGAGACCTTAAAAATATCCTTGGAAAACATAATTGCCAATGATACCTCAGACAAGGGTCTCATCTCCAAAATACATAAAGAACTAATGAGACTCAACACCAGGGAGACAGACAGCCCAATTAAAAAATGGGCAAAGGACCTGAACAGACAACTCACTGACGAAGATATACAAAGGGCTCACTAGTCATCAGAGACATACAAATTAAAACCACAATAAGATAGATACCACCTCACACCTGTCAGAATGGCCATCATCAACACATCAACAAACAACAAGTGTTGGTGAGGATGTGGGGCAAAGGGAACCCTCGTGCACTGCTGGTGGGAATGCAGGCTGGTGCAGCCACTGTGGAAAACAGTATGGGGTTTCCTTAAAAAACTAAAAATGGAACTGCCTTTTGATCCAGCGATTCCACTACTTGGACTATACCCAAAGAACCCTGAAACACCAATTCATAAGAACCTATGTACACCTATGTTCATAGCAGCACTGTTTACAATAGCCAAGTGCTGGAAACAGCCTAAGTGCCCATCAGTGGATGATTGGATCAAAAAACTTTGGTACATTTACACAATGGAATATTATACAGCAGAAAGAATGAAGGGAAAAAACAAACAAAAAAAAAAAAGAAAGAAAGAAGGAACTCTTACCCTTTGCAACAACATGGATGGAACTGGAGAGTGTTATACTTAGTGAAATAAGCCAGTCAGTGAAGGACAAATACCATATGATCTCACCCATTACAGGACAATAATGAACAAAACTAACAATAAGCAAAACAGAACCAAATATATGAATACAATGAATAGGCCTTCAGTGGTCAGGGAGAAGAGGGTTGGGGGGAGGGGGGAGGCAGAGGCAAGGAAGCGGAGCAGTTTAGATAAGAACCTAGTATAAAGGAACCATGGACATGGACAACAGGTGGGATTGACTTTGGGGGGAATGGGTGGGTGAGGAGGGGGACAGAGGGGAACAAAAAGGGGATGGATGTAATACAACAACAATAAATTTTTTTTTAAATATCCTTGTCCTTTGACCCAATTGATAAGAATTTATCCTAAAGAACTAGGGAGAGCAAAAACATTTCCCTGCAAAAGATGTCCCTTACATTGTTAGTCATACATGTGAAAAATCGGCAGTTAACACTTCTGTCCTAGATAGGGACCGTTTTAAGATAAATGGTGGAAACACCACATGGTGGAATGCTGTAGAACTACTAAAAATCACATTTTTGGACACTAACAAATGACATGGGAAGACAGTGAAATACTATGTGAAGTGAAAAAAGCTTCAGGCAAAAAACGAATATGACCCACAAAGTCTGTCCTGAAAGTATTGAGCCAATAATCAATATAATTAAAAGTTTGTGCAGCCGATACTTTCAGGACAGACCTCTCTATGTCTTAGAGAAAAGCACACTGGAAAGATGTACATCAATCTTTGGCAAAAGATTACAAGTGATTTTTTTCTTTACACTTTTCTGAATTTCCTATAATTTTCAATATTGAACATAAAGTATAATAATGTGTGTAATTCAAAAAATCAAATTGTTATTAGCAACCATCACACAGACAGTAGAGGCATTCCTTTCAGTTCAAGGAAAGGGTACTAATATCGATTATTATCTCCTGTGTGTTTGTGGCATCTGAGTTAATTTTCACTGCAGGCCGGGGAGGGATGTCCCCTCTCACACCTCTCACACCTCCCCAGCACCCTCCTCCCTCCTGCTTTAGCCAGTGACCTTGCTCCCTATTTCACTGAGAAGTTTGCAGCAGTGAGAAGGGAATGTCTGCAGTCTCCCCCCAGTGCACCCCCTCCTACCTGTGTCTGAGCCCAGGTGTCTGAGCCCAGGTGTCCAATGTCCTATTGCTACAAAGGGCTCACTGCGTGCTCTGCATTGAAACTCCTTCACCTGCTCACCTTCTCCGGAAGTTCTGCCCTACCACACATGACCATTTCTCCTCTGCGTTGGACCACCCTTCCGGTACATAAACATGCTGTAACAGCCACTTCCAGCCAGCTACACCTTCCCCTTCCCCATTCTCTGTTTGAATTCAATTCCTCCAAAGAGTTGTCTGTATTCACTGACCTCGCACTGTCCCACTGTCCATCACTCCACCCCATGCCTGGGGAATTGTTTGTAACAAACTCAGGGTTGACTCCATGTTACAAAATAACAGGTAATTCTCAGTCCTCACCTGTCCCAGCTGATGAGGCAGTTGAAATAGTTGAGGCTTCTTGCGACCTCGCTGGACTCCCTGTTGTCTACACTCTCCCGGTTTCCGCCTACTTCCTGGGCCACTCATTCCCGCTGGCTCACTCTGTGTCTTCGCCATGGTGTCCTGGCTGCTGCCCCCGGAACACACCTGCCTGACCTGCTCCCTCTTTTCCTCTAGCTTTGGCTCCCTTGTCACTTGCCCTGGGAGGCCTTTTCCCCTGACCATCCTGTTTAAAATTGCAGTTTCCCTCCCTGTCTCACTGTCTCCATCTGATAAACTACATATTTTACTTTGCATTTCTTTGTTGTCTAGAATGTAAGCTGCATGGAGGCAGAGTCTCTTTTCTGTTTCATTCACCGTTCTATCCCCAGCACCTACATCGGTGCCTGGTATGTAAGACACAGTGAATAGTTGTTGAATAAAGGAATGAAAGGATGAATGAATGAATGAATGAATGATCAAACTCACAGTGATTGAAAAGAACACCCTACTGGGTGTTTTTAAAAAGCATTGTTAATTACAAGAATAGAAAGGAAATTGGCCCTGAGTATTTCTCTTCTGTTCCCATTAGAACCTCTAATGATACTGCAGGTTGTGTTATTTTAAAAAACAACAGCTTTTCGGTATTTACCAAAGTGCTAAAAGCTTTTGCTGTTAGTTTCCCTTCCTTTTTCCCTAATAGGTGAGGGGACTTGCTTGCTGGTTTCCCCTTTGTAATTTGACTTCCCCTCGGGTTTGGCCAGTCACTTAGTCAGGTGATAGAATTTTTTGAGCACCTCCTATGTGTAGTCTAATTCTCTGTCTGAAATAAGTCTGTTGTGCGCCACAAAAACATACACCAGACCTTTGTGCCGAAATCCTAGCTGTCTTCACCCCTAGGAACAGCTGTGCCTAGTGTCTCCAGTGACAAGGTTGTGACCTGTCCGCCAGAAGGTCGTGATACAGCATGGGCGATGCGGTGGTTCCCAGACTCTTCCCGAGTGTCAAAAACTTCTGGGCTCCCTTCACATGAGGGTGGTGATCACCTATTGGTGGAGGCTGCAGATGGCACTTACTGTGCACTGGTATTCATGAACCGCTTACAACGGAAGTTTCCGGGTCCACAGACTGGAGCTCCGATGCCATTGGAAAGTCTTGTTCATCGAGCCAAAAGGCCAGGTCTCACTCTTGGTTCTGCACCCGCTTGCTGGGCAAGCTACTCTGTCTTTCAAAGTCGACGTCCTTGCCTGTGAAATGGAAACAGGAAACCTGCCTGGCTTCCTGTGCTGAGGTGCAGGGAGGATCAGTGCTGAGTGGGTCGCGAATGGATGCAGGATGCAGGGCCAGTGAATCCACCTGTCTGCCCTCTCCTCTCAGCCATCCCTACACGTGTGGCTGTCACCTAACCTCCCCTTGGACCCGGCTCTTGAGAAGATTCGCTGAGGTTATTTAGAGGTGGATTTTTTCTGTCTACTCTTTACTTTCTAATTTCACTAATAAATTTACTGTTAATGAAATTAATGTTAAGAATATTACATTTAGGCCCTGGCTGGTAGCACAGTGGTTAAGGTGCCGGCCTGCGAACCTAAAGGTCGCAGGTTCGATTCCCCAGTCAGGGCACATAACCAGGTTGCAAACCAGGTCTCCAGTCAGGTTTGTGGCTGGAGGCAGGTAAAACGCAACCGTACATTGATGTCTCTCTCCCTCTCTGCCTCTCTCCCTTTCCCTCTTTCTAAAAAATAATGAAATAAAATCTTTAAAAAAAAAAAAAAAAAAAAAAGAATATTACATTTACTATTAAGCTGGAATTTCCTTTTTTTACAAACCTTTTAAAATTTCTTTCTTTTTCTTTCTTCCCTTCCTGCCTTCCTTCCTCCTCTCTCTCTCTCCCTCCTTCCCTCCCTCCCTCTCTCTCTCTCTTTTTCTCTCTCTCTCCCTCTCTCTCCAGAGGCAAAGGGAGGGAGAAAGAGAGGGAGAGAAACATTGATGTGCAAGAGATACATCAATTGGCACATGCTCCAAACGGGGGTCCGGGCTTGCAACCCAAGCATGTACACTGACCAGGAATCGAACCTTCGACCTTTTGGTTTACAGGCCAGTGCTCAGTTTATGAGCCACACCACTCAGGGCTAAGCTGGGCATTTCTTTAGGGCAGTGACAGGATGTCCCTGGTCCCTGGCCCCATGCGAAACCTGTAGTAAGTGCAGGTTCCAGAGCACCCCTGCTTCAGAGGAGCCCTGGGGGCCTGGGCTCAGAGGGAGCCCCCAGCTGACGGAGTGATGGCTTCCCAAAAGGGACCTGAGAAGCCGGTTTCTTCTCTGGTCACAGTCTATGAAGAGCTCTTCCTTTAGCTTCTCGGAACAGGCTCGTTCCCTCGCTGAGCTTCTTTGCCAGCTGCTTTCAATCCTAATATTTTGGCAGCCAATTCGCATGCTGTTCTGCAAAAGAGCCGGGAAACTGCTAACAATCCGATAGTAAAACCCTCTCAGGTCTCTGGTGTTCGGGCTCCGAACCAAGGTTGACAATGGTTCGTGCCCCATCCTGGCCCCTGCCCTGGGCCTCATGCGCCAGAGTTCCACCCTCTAACCCCCAGAAACTATATTTACAAGGAAAACATGGTCACCTCTGTCCCTCAGGATCTGCTGCTCAACTCCAGTACCGCATGACCTATAGCCCTGGACACCCTCCCTTGAAGGACACCGTTCAGGCTCCAGGACAACGCTTCTCCACCCCCCTTGCCTTTCACCCTTGAAACAAAACTTCTGTCAGGATCCGTGGGTTGTGCTGTTTCTGACGTTAGAGAAGGACATTGTTTCAGAATGTGTCATCGCAGGGGAAGGCGGGGATTGATTGGCAGAAACGCTCAGGTTAAAGACTAACGAAAATGTCAAACCTTCCTCTCACAAAGCTTGAGTGTGGTAGATTGTTGCATAACGCATTATGTGTCGAATGTCTGTCTTCTTCTCTTCCTGTTGCAGTCTGTGGTTCTGGAGTCACCTATAGTTAGTGTAATGTTCACAACAGTTGCGCCTAGCAGCAGGCAAGGACCACTCTGCAATGTTAAAGAGCCCTTGCTACTGTCGTGGGGATGTGGATCTGGATGTGGGTGTGTGTATAACCAGGATGTCTCAACTGTAGCACTACTGACATCTTAAACCAGTTACTTCTTCACGGTGGGGCCTGTCCTCTGCATTGTAGGATGATGGTCAGCTGCATCCCTGGTCTCGACCCACGAGATACCTGCAGCAAGTTGTACACCATAGAACTTACATTATTCCTATGGATGTAGAACCCTAGCCCCCCAAAAGTAGTTGTTTCCAGGATTTTCTGACCCTGGGTGCTGGGTCTGTGCCATTCGACCACCTTCGGTGTACATAGGCAGCTTCCACCTCTGCAAACAGGGTGAGGGCAAGGGCGGAGGCCAGGCTGGAGACACCCTGGCTATTAGTTCATTACCGGCATTAATTGCTGTCTATCCTCTCAGGGTGGCTGTTGAGATCAGAAGAGATAAGGAGTGTGTGTGTGTGTGTGTGTGTGTGAGAGAGAGAGAGAGAGAGAGAGAGAGAGAGAGAGAGAATGAGAGAGAGAGAGAGGAATAGGCCAGGCTATTAGAAGACATCACTCTTGTCAGGGAAGAGATACCCTTATTTGGGACAAGAACATGCCTGTGAAACTCACGAGGAGTGACTTCGAACTTGGAAATTTGCAAATGAAACATCGGGAGGTAAATCACATGGGGAGAGTCCCCAAGGGCTTGCGGGTCACAGAAGGAAGAGAGTGACATGGTGGGAGGGTTAATCAATGTCCACCTAGACAAGACACATGCTGACTGGCCACAAGGGAACTCAGGCAGGTGACACGCTGTGGCAGGTGAGCCAGCAGAGTGTGGCCAGGACAGCGCGGGAGGCTGCCTGCTGGCAGAGGGGCCCCCCGTGCAGAAGGACAAGGGGTGGCCTGAGAACAGACGTGGGGAAGAGGGTGGTGAAGTGAGCATCTGAGCTGGGAAGAGGCTGAGGCACCAGCTGCCGGAGCTCTCCTTACAAACGCCATGCCCACGTGGCCAGCAGGGAGGCCAAGGCACGAGAAGCCAATGTCAATGCCACGTACAAAGTGCTCCGTGGAGACAAGCCCAGGCTACAAAGAGTGTCTTTTTAAAATGACGCGAGAACAGAAAGCCCAGCAGTTACAAAAGTTCGGTGACCTGGTGACTGGGTAGGGGCAGAGAAGCCTGTCCCCACCACACACCACAGCTACTTCCTTCTGGCATCTCTCCCAGGTCCTATGGCCTCCTGTCCCCTTGGAGTCCTGGTCACAAATGTCGGGATGGCTTTCCTGTGGAGCAAACTCACACCCCTACCAAGAGCTACACCAGGCTTATTCCTGATCAACTGTCATCTGAAACAAATCCTTTCTTGGAGGGAAGCCAGGCCAGGCTTAATTCTCTGGGCTCAGCTCCAAACCAAAACCTTCCATAAAGGGTTCTGGAGGCTTTTTGGAATCATCGTTACCCCAGAGTTCTGCAGTTGCATGGTGCCATTCGTGTACGGTCATCTGCAAGTCTGTCACACCAGCGGTCATTAAAATTACTCATTATTTCGATACTGCATCTCCAAAGCTGCAACAAGATCCAGGGACCGTCATCAGGAATCCCAATAGTTCCCTTACCAGCATGCAGAGCCTCCCTGTCCCCACTGTGGACAGCACAGGAGGGTGACAGTAAACATATAAACACTTCAAAACATTGTCCTTGTAGAACATGCGTACAGAAATGCAAACATAACGGCACAGCTTGGTAGATTAGCTCAATATGACTATCCATGTATCAAGCGAAGAAACGGAGCGTTGATAGCCTTCCAGAAGCTTCCCTCACGCCCCTCCCTATCACCAACCCCACTCTCCTCCTCAAAGGGAATGTTTACCCTTTAGTGCTTCTTGGGCGTTTGAACCGGAGAAGCGGCGAAGGTTTAAAGCGATCGCACTTGTCCTCTGGAGGGCGTGCCCGGCACAGGAGAGGGGGAGACTGTCAGCATCGAGGTGAGCTGGGAGTCTGCCGCGGAGACATGATGGCTGGGACCAGGAAGGGCAGGGAGGCAGGGAGGTGGCAGGGGCGGAGGGAGGAAGGGAAGAAAGGGGAGAAGGAAGAACAGAGGGGTGGGAGCCGGGGTCATGAGACCCACTTCTTCCCCACCTGTTCATTTTGCTCTCTTTTCTGTGATCTGCAAATTGATCAAATGACCTTAAAAGCCTCCTACCTCCAACCCCGAAAGTCTTTGATTCAAACCAGTCACCCGGAAAGCCAGCCTCCCGCTGGTGCTTAATTCACTCAAGGAAAGAGGAGAAGGAAGAACCTGGTTACCAAGCTTTGAAAAGTTGCTCATAAAATTCAGCAGGAGCCTGTAATCCTCGGAGGCTTCTATTTTTACCAAAAACACACAGAGAGAAGTGGAGAATTTTCAAATGAATTAGACATGAGATTGATCTTTTTATACAACACAGGAGAGAAAAGCAACGGTGATACTGAGTTTGAACTGCACCCCTGGCCCAGCTTCCCTGAGCCCTGGCCTTGACCCAGGCTCGGACCACGGCAGGCTCTGGTGGCCAGGCACACCCTGTAGTTTCGCCAGGACATTGAGCACAGCGCACAACGTGCCAGCCAGGGCCTGCCTCCTGCTAGGGAAGAACTGGCCGGAGTCATTCCCTCCAGCCCTACGTGTATAAGAGCGACGAACCTGTGGCTGATGGTCGGTGTAGAGACGTCTTCATACAGGACAAGTTCGGGCCACCCTGGGCACCCAGTTGGTGAGGCAGAGCCCCGAAGTCAGTGATTTTTTCCAACTTTCAGTACACATTCATCAAGCTGCGGCCTCCCTCAGCAGTGCACTGCCAGCTACCTAACAGCCTCATGGTGGCTGGGCTTTAGCACAGACTCCCGTGTTTCCTCTTATGAGCTTTGCATAAGCTGCACAGGATCTGGTTGCCCAGTGGTGCTCCATGGAGCCTCGGGGTGGGTCAGTGTGAGGGGAGCTCAAGAGCCCCTGAGCAGGCCACATGCTGCTAAACTCAAGAAAATCCTTCCATACATTTGCACCAGGTAAGCTTGTTTCTGTCTTCTTGGCCACAGCTGGTTACTAAACAACTAACTTGGTTTTGGCTGCCAAATAGGAGAAGCAAACCTTAGTCATTGTTCTTCAAAAAGCTGGGCAGGGATGACAAACTCAAATTGTAGTGAAACCCGGCAGGTAAGGGAATGAGCCAAGAAGGCTGCTGTGAGGCAATAGGGAGTGGTAGAGGCTTTGGCAAAATGACTCTCACCTTCAGCCCATTGCTGCCATGGAAAAACGTAGGCCTAAGGTTGCCAGACTCTCTAACACTTCAGCGGAAGACAGATATAACTATCTGTATATATCTTGATTTTTAAATATGGGTAATTAGTCCAAACTTTAAAGGAACAAGAACAAACCAAAAAAAATTTGCACTCAAACTTATGCACAGTGTGGCCCCAGATTTCTGGTTTAAGGTCCAATTGGTTTCTCAAACTAGACTATTAGAGAAGAGAAGAGTTTCAGAGGCTTCAGACTTCAGGGATTGAAAGGGGGAGGATCTGACCAGGGAGACCTAGGAAGTAGAGAGACAGAGGGAGCTGCAGGCACCAGAGGGATGAGAATCAGCCAGCACACAGTGCAGCATCTTGAAGAGGCAGGATCTTGGGATGAGAGTGTGCGAGGATAGGGCCCCAGGTACCAGAGCCTGGACGACTAGGGAAGATCCCACCACAGGCAGGACTCTGAGGTGCAGAAGGGCCAGTGGGGCCTCCGGCCTCTGCACAGACCTGGGGGCCTGGGATAGGAGCAACGTGTGCATCCACCAGGAGCGAAGAGGGCTCTTCCCTATTTTCTGTGCCAAGGTCGGTGTCCAATCCAAGAGAGGAGGAAAGAATTCCAGAAAATTAAACACAGCAAACTTCCTTGAGCCAGTAATTTCCTTTAGAAAATAAAGAAGTGTGTCATTTCTTTCCACCCAAAAGCTCTAGCACAATGGTTCTTAAAGTTTGTTTTATAGACCTCTGAAGGTCCCTGAGACCCTTTCAGGAAGCCCTTAAGGTCAAAACTATTTTTCTAATATACTAAGATATCTTTTACCCATGTCACCGTGCTGACAGTTTCACTGATGAAGAAATGCAGTGGACAGTGAAACGAGTCCCTTAACATGATTCAAGTTCAAGGTCCCCTCGTCTGTATTCTGCCTGCCACACACACAGGGAAACAATGACCAGCCTCCCTTAAGAATGTTCTTGATGCACCAGTAAAAATTCCTAATTCTACTAATCTTGACCATTGGTGTGTATTTTAGTATTCTGTGTGGCAAACTTGGAAATAGGCAAAAAGGGCTTCTGTATGCTAAGGTGGGACTGAAGAAAGGCATTGTGTGATGGGTTTGAGCTGTGAACTGAACTAGGCTTTTAAAAAAAGGAACAGCATTTTTACTTAAAAGAACCACTGATAGACAAAATGTGATGATTCAGACTTGGGTATTTAGCAAAACTTTTCCAAAATGAACAAAGTGAGGCCTGTCATGTCAACGACATCAACTGACAGTATTGGTTGCCAATGATAGAATTTGAACTTTAATTTTCTTCTTTATTTTTAGAAAACTGCACCCACCACTGGAAGTTTGACAGCTTCCCAATGTTTTAAGGCTTTTCTGATGAGCCTGGTGGTAAAATTAATGAATGGATTTTTTAAATATCATATAAGGAAATATGTTTAGAATATCTGCACAGCTATTGGACCAGTATTTCCCAAGTGACCGATGTATGCTCTCATAAAATCACACAAGGGTAAAAGAGCCACTCAAAGTACAAGGTAGAGTGATGGCTTTAAATTTAACAGAGAATGACAAGTTCATTGATACGATTCCAGATTCCACATTGCAACTTCTCTTGAACTACTGCTTGTTGAGTAGGTATGATATCAAAGAACATTCATAAATATCTGAAAAAGCTATAAAATACGCTTTCTCTGTTCCAACTCTCCATGTATGGATGCCAGATTTTCCTCATAGACTTCAAACCAAAACAACGTATCACAACAGATCAAATGTGATAAGCCAGACATTGAAGAGAGTTGCAAAAATGTAAAACAATGCCACTCCTCTCCCTTGAATTTTTTGTTTTGGAAAACGTACATTTTTACATTTTTTAAATAAAAATGTAAATTTATATGAACATTTAATGGATTTATTATTTTCTTAGAATGTTACTAAGTCCATATCCTTTAATCCTTTAACTGAACGTATTGAGGACCCATGGACCCATGCAAATGAACTCTTTCGAGTCGTTGATGTTTAAGTTATAAGAGGGTCATGTGACTGTGAATTTTGAGAACCTCTTTGATCAAGAACAAGTCATACTGTCTTAATACGCTTCTCCAGGGAGCCCAGAGAAATCACAACCACCAAGGGCCACTAACCTGTACTTGAGGGGACTGCAGTAGAGGCTATGGTTTGCAATTTAAAATTCATTTTCATGTACACATCACTTTACTCTCAGCCCCTGTCTGTAGGGCAGCAGGATCTGCCTTTCCCAGATGGAGAACTGACACTGTGAGAGGTAGATATGTAGTCCCAGACCCAGCCACCAGGGAAACCAGGCAGGATTGGAACCCAGATCCCCTGGCTCCAAGTCCAGAGCTCTTTCTGCTCCTACACACCTTACCTCCACGCCCAAATGAGCCTTGGCCCTTGTCTCTCTTTCTGATCTTTCCCCCGGTTGGTCTTATGGGCCAGGTGAGGCTGTCTTCAAAGAGAAACTGAAGTTCTTTGGGGCCAAATAAAATATAACAGAGGAAATGGAGGGCAGGTGAAAGGAGAGAGAAAGACAAAAAGAAGAGACCCTTGGGAGACACAGAAGGAGGCTTAGGATCCTGACTTTCCAGTTCCCTTGAGAACTGACCCCCTTCTCCCTGTCCTCCCATACCCCTGTGGTGGCCTATTCACCAGGTCAACCCTCCTGCCCTTTCATCAGAAAGAGTGATGCTAACATTTGTACCTACTTTAATGCTCCCACGTGACCCCCGGCCTCCCAATTTCGGAATATAAAACAGGGTCACATTTGTGCTGATAGCCCAGATGCAGTGATCCCGAGTAAGCCCCTCATTTGCCCAAGCAGAATCTAGCCCCTTCCATGGGACTGTTGGTAAATTCTAGAAACTGCCATAGGACAGCCTCATATTGGACCACAGGCCTGGCTTCCAGTGACAGTGATCTCAGGGGCTGTCCTGAGCCTGGCTTCTGCTCACTAAGCTGCCTGAAGAAGTCTTCCAATGCTACCAGTCCTCAGCACGGCGCCGAATTCTATGCAGAGGGAGGAGAATAGCCCCTTCCTGCTCCCACATTTTGTCACCTGGATCCGAAGAATCCCAGCTTGTACCAGAATCTCACAAAGAATTCCATCAGTTTGGTTTCTAGGGACCAAACCCCGGCCAAGGGGGCAGGTGGAAGACAGATCCATAAACCCCTGCTTTCTTCCTCCTCCAACTACAAAACAGCCCCGTGCATATGAATGGGCACAAACCTACAGAAAGGGCTAATAACACCTGCAATAAGCCAGCTCTAGTTCAGCCAGCCCTGCCCCTTGATAGGGATACTGACCATTGATCCTGTTAGATAAACTGAGGATGTCTGCCTTCTCCATGTTGCTTAAATTGAGGGCATGTCAAACGCCAAGAACAGCACTAGCAAAGCTGCAGTTGGATGGTAGGGAGGGCAGAGTAGGGAGGAGGTAGTCTGAAAGCTTTCTTCTTATAAATACAAACATTTTGCCTCTCCTGGAGGGCACCACTTCTGTGTTCTTTCCTTTCCTTTTATTCGCTTGAAAGCACATAGATTCAGGCTTTCCATTGAGTCATCCTACTTTCAAAAGACTCCAAGGAAGAGGAGTTGTTAACTCTGCTTTGAGGTCCTGGGAGCAGCTGAACCAGGAGAATCTCCCTCAGGCTGCTCCAGCCCCAAGAAGAGTATATTTCCAGCTCATGGATCCTCTCCAACCCGCACTCAGTTGAAAGATTGCGCCAGCGGGGTCTGCCAGTACCTGGAGTCAGTCAGGGCTTAGCACCAACACGAGCCAGCTGCATTCCATCAGATGGAACGTTCCTTTCGATAATGAGCTATCTGGGAAGGCTCAGGGAGTCCATTTTCCTGTCCTTGGACAATCTGGTCCTACTGACCCGGGGAGTCGCCAGCCGGCTGCTGTCACCCAGCACGGAGCCCAAGCACCCCGGCCCCTTGGCTCTTGTCCCTGTTCAACCCAGCCACCCATCAAGCTGCAGCCCCTGACTTGCTGAATGATCTCTGGCTGCAATTCCGGGGAAGATAGATGGCCGAGAAATGATTTTCTGGAATTTCCTGACCAGATTTTTCTCCTATGTCTTAGGAAGCAAATCGTGACTTTCCAATTCACCCCTGCAGGGGCAGGCACCCACAGTCTCTGACTCAGTCCTGCTTGGGTGGGATGCATCTGGGCACCACAGGATTTAGGTCAGGGCTTGCGTAGTAAGCAGCCAATTTTCATTGTCTGGGACACAGGGAAGGAGGCAAGGAGGGCAGCTGCGTGTTCACAGCTGGTTTTAAACCAAAGAGAGAAGCAGCGATGCAGAGGAAGATCTGGGTCTAAACATGGCACTGGCGTGGGACAAGGCTATCCCCTCACACCACAAGGAGATGAAGAGAAGGTCTTTATCTTTTTATATCCTCACCGGAGGATACGTTTATTGATTTTAGAGAGAAGGAGGGAGGGAAGGAGGGAGGGAGAGAGAGAGAGAAACATCAATATGAGAGAAGCATTGACCAATTACCGCCCATACAAACACTGACCAGGGATGGAACCCACAACCTTTTTGTGTACAGGACAGCGCTCCAACAAACTGAGCCACCTGGCCAGGGCTGCCCCCCTATCTTGTATTTGGTGTCCTCCTAGGCATTTTACATATGAGAGCTCTGCACCTGTGACTCCAGTGACCCTCTGTGTGTTGGCAACTCACGATGGGGCTTCATCACCCTGTGCCCTCACCTGCATACAACCACTCAAGTTTTCCAGCCTCAAACTCAGCACAGTGCCCCCATCTTCTCCTGCACGCTCCCTGGGACTGTCTCTCTCTGTGTGAATGGCACCACCACCCACCAGAGGCCAAGGCAGGTGCCAGGGAGTCCCACCCACCAGGTCCAGTTGTTTTCCTGTGAAATGCCCATCACAGCACTGCGACCACCTCGCCACCACCCCGCCTCCTAACAGATTGCCCCCTCCGGCCCGTCGGCACTGCAGCCAGAGGGTCCTCAACCATCTAGACCTTGCTTCTACCTTGAAACTCTACAAGTGTCCTGAATTTACCTTGGATGTCCCCTCAAGATCTGGCTCCTGGTACCGACCCCGTGTCACCCTACCTTTCCAGTCCTGGCACACCACACTCCAGCTACACCTGCCTGACTTCAGTTCCCAGAGTGTGTTCTTATTTCTTTCTCCAGCCCTTTGGAAACTAGTCCCTCTTTTCACAAATGGGGAGCCCCTGTTCACTCGGGGTTGGCTGACTCTCACTGGTCCTCTAATTCCAGCTGAGATGTCACTTTCTCTAGGAAGAGCTCTGGCCTCTTTCCTATGCACTCGCTTGTCACCTGTTCCTACCCTTATCCATGGCATTGTCTTCCACAGGACTGTAACCTCTGTAAGGACAGGAACAATGTCTTGCCCGCTGTGGGGTTCTGAGTGCCAGGCACGGAGGCATCTGGCACAGAGCAGGAGCCCCAAACGTTTTTGTTGAGTGGGTGAGTGAATGAAGAAATGAATGAGTAGTACACAGTCGCTTAGCCACCAGATGGTGGAATTAGGATTCAAACCCAGTCCTGTTTGCCTCTGAGCCTGTGGCCTTTCCTTGGTGCTCTGATGGCACCTGTCATCATGCAGATTATTTAAAGTCCAGCTACATGACCTCTGGAGCTAATACGGGCTCTTTGGAAGAAAGTGCGGTGAACTCTTGAGGGGGCTTTTGAGCGTGACATTTGGAAATCACCCTGAATATCCACCATCCGTGCACTTACTATTCTGGTCTGGAAGACAGGTCCTGCCTTGCTCTGTATCTGAAAAGTGGCTGACTCACATCTTCAAGTCACCCCTTCTTCCCTTTCACAGCAATGCCTCCGCAGGAGTGCGGTCTGCTCGGCTTCCCGTCCATGTGCCTTATCCCCCAACAGCTGGGAAGAAAATGGGCCATGACTGCGCTTTCTTATTAAAGGAAATTGCTTGTCTTTTTGTCCCAAGATTGTGCTGACCTGTTGTTGATGCAACACGACCAACTAGTGTTACAAAATTCAATCAGCCTGGAAAATTTCAACAGAGGCCAAAGAGATTCTCCTTCCCAGCGGCAATGCCTGGGAACGCAAGTCACAACGCTCACACTTGTGTGAGCTGAGGACGAATTACATTATCCACCTCGGCTTTACTGAGATGAAGAGTGACATGCATCTGGGGGAGGCAGAGATGCAACAAGAGCCCGGAAAGCCTCAGAGGTGGGCTGGATGGGTCCCTTCCTGCAGGTTCACAGGCTCCACCAGGGCAGGAAATCAGCACAATGCATGGGGCTTCCCACAGCCCCTGGTTGAGATCCCAGGGGCTTCCACCCAGGATGCCCTCTGAAAGGGGAAATGGTGATCCATCTTTGGAGCCCTCCATTGCTCAAGGCATCCTTTGGATCGGATTCCAAATAATCTCACCAAATTGGGGAGCTGTAGGTGAAGCAGTTTGGCTATCCATTGATCACTATTGAATCGGTGTGATCAGGGTATGGGGGAGCCGTTGTAATAGTCTCTGCTCTTATGTATGGTTTTGAAGCTTTTCCATCATAATGTATTTTTGTAAATGCTGCATTTGAGGATAATGTGGTAAAAGTTTTCTGAGGAATAATTTGGTTTTCTACATTCAAAAATCCTTTAAAATGTGTAAATCTTGTGACTCAGAAACTCTACTTTCAGGAATGTATCTTTAGGAAAAATCATGAATGTGTGAAAAGATTTAGCTACCAGCATGTTCACCACAGTCTTGTTTATAATGGGGAGAAAAAGGAAACAACCTGAGTTGTTATGCTAGACTCTTATGCAGTCATTGGAATAATATAAGGTCTCCCTGGCCAGGTGGCTCAGTTGGTTAGGGAATTTTCCCAAGATGCCACGGCTGTGGGTTTGATCCCTGGTAAGGGCACATACAAGAATCAATCAATGAGTGCATAAATAAGTAGAATAACTAATTAATCCCCCCCTCTTTTCCTCTTTCTCTCTAAAATCAATCAGTAAAAAAAGTAATAGTAATAATAATAATATCAGATCTGGTAATGGTGAGGAGAAACAGGCATTTCATACACTGTTGGTAGAAACAAATTAATGTTGGAAGGCAAATACTAATTACCCAACATCATTTAAAATATGTATATACTTTGACTCAGCAATTATAATTGTAAGAATTCTTTTTTATTAATAACATTATTTATAGTAGAAAACAATTAAAATTATATAAATGTTCATCAAATGAAGACTCAAAGAAATAAAGTCTTTTTTTTTCCACCACCCAGTGGAATATTCTACAGGCATTATCTGGATGTTGTCATAATGATAGCTTACATCTCTTTTTTTTTTTTAATTTTAATTTTTTTATTTGTATTTTTTAAAAGATTTTTTTATTATTATTATTTCTAGAGAGAGAGGAAGGGATAGATGCAGAGAGGGTGAGAAACATCAATGTATGGTTGCCTTTCACCTGCCTCCAGCCATGGCCCTGGCTGGAGACCTGATTTGCAACCTGGTTATGTGCCCTGGCTGGGAATCGAACCAGCAACCTTTGGGTTCGCAGGTCGACACCTTATCCACTGTGCTACCAGCCAAGGCTACATTTCTTAAAGCTCACTGTGGACCACACACTGTTCTAAGTGCTTTGTACATGTTAATTTACTTAATGTATAGATATGAAAACATCTCAGTGGCTGCCAACTCTTGCTGTACAACAAACTGCCCCAAAACTCAGTGACCTAAAGCAATAGTATATTTTAGGCTGATTGACCTTTGGTTGACTCGGTGGCCAGTCCTGCTGGGCAACACAGCCCTTGGTGTTTGCATTAATCTCATGGCTAAGGACAAACTGAATCACGGGAGAAGCTCTTTTTCCACAAAGTAGACCCCAAAAGTGTGAGAATCGTGGCTGATGAGAGCAATGCACAAATTCTTTCCATGGCAAATTTCTCCTTGAGTCAGCTTTCCTTCCACGGTATGATGTGAAAGGATTACAAACAGTCTGTCCTCACCAGCCTGACATCCTGATCAGGCTTTGTAATAACCCTCGTTACATGGACTGCCTGTCCCAGGCTATTGACATTCTTAACACCTGTTTATCCTGATTAAGATAAATGTCTGCTTGGGAGTCTTGTCATCAGAGAGCCGATCTTTTTATGTGATGAGCTGAGTCTTGTCATTCTCTCCATGGGTGTCATCTGAATATACCCGAGTGTCGACATGTTTCTTCTTTCTCACAAATAAACCATGGACTCAATGCACCAAAACGCTGGGCTTGCCCTCTGCCCAGGCCTTTCTGGTTGGCTCGATCTCACCTGGGAGCAACTTCTGGGAGAACACACCACCTACCTCAGCCTCCTCCAATTAACCAGATGCCGAAAACAATGCGTTGGGGGTGGGGTGCATAGGGTCACATACACCTTCCTGTTTTCAGCTAACAGAAAGAAAGTGACAACTTTCGGAGGCAGAGTTGCCAAATTCCATAAAACAGGTTCAATTGTTTGGGCAACTTAAGTAGAAACTCTTGTTCTCTAACAGGGACTGGCACCTCCAGTATTAGGGATTACGCCGTTCCCTGCAGAACAACTTTTCTCCCTGGAGAATGAATAAACTCAATTGGCTGTGAGGTTTTTAAAGCTTTCCTTGAAATTTTAAAGAAAGTTATTTTTTGCTACACATGTACGATTTTAGTTCCCTAAAATGAAACTTACGACTTTTGAAAATTTAAGCTATCAAACGGTGCCCACCTTCTTATGTACCGTGACAGATCTCTTTGAAGTGCTCCGTGTTTTTCAAAACAGAGATTTTGAATAACGTTCCAAAAGGCCCTCCTGATTTAGCACGTAGATTAACTACATTCAACCCTTATTCAAAGTCTTTCTACCATGGAAGCTCAACTTGTCTGGATCCTGGCTGTATCTATTTTTTCCCATTATGACGTCATTTGCTGGCAAACATCCCTATCCCACCCACCTGGACATAAAGAGATGGGTAATAATAAATTAGAGTCAGTGGTAAAATAACCTTGTCTCTGAATGCCACCACGCAAGTCCCAGGAGCTCCCCTCCCCCAGGTCACACACGCCACACAAGGTCCCTCCACATTCTGCGCGTTTCAGGGCTCGTCCCAGTGGAAGCAGCCTATCACCCTGGCAGCTCTCCAGGTGCCCATCCAGCCTCTGTCCCCTTGCCATGCCTCTGGGCTCACAGCCACCACAGCAAGGTGGCAGAGGTTTCCTTCTTTTAACAAGGAGCATGATTTTTAAAAAAAATGTTAAAGACCCCATCTTGGGAGATTTCACACTCTAGTTTTCTCACAACACTCCACTATGTTCAACCTTTGTTATGCGATTTTCACTTCCAATGTACTAATATTGAAAATATTGATAAGCATCATCACCATGTAATAAGCTCGTTTTAGATGTCCAGACATGGTGTTAAAGCCCTTGTTGTGGATTTTCTCCATCGAGCATAGACAACGGGTTGTATCGTGCTTGCTCGATAAGGTTATGGCTAGAACGGCACTTTGGAACCAAGCTGTCTGGGTCCCAAGTCCAGCTCTGAGATCTTAGGCAAGTTAGAAAGCCTGTGTAAGCCTTTTCTTCCTCAACCAGGAAATGGGGATCATAATAGCCTCTATGTCAGAGGGCCATTAGTAAATGAAATAGTGCATGTGAAGCACCTAGGAGAGTGCTCAGCACACAGTAGGTGTTCAGTAATAGTATCTGACCCAGGTCTCTCCTGGGCGTATCCCCAGGCTCAGTGGTGGCCTGGTCCAAGGACCATGACAGCTGTCAGTCTTTCCCTGCACTCCAGCCCTCTTCCAACTCCCAGGACTGAGCTGTAACACTTTGAGTTAATCCCACCTCAGCCTGAATTTCCTTCTTACCTATGAAGATAGAAGGGCAGCTCTTGCCCCTCTGCTCTGCTTTAGTCAAAATTCACCTGCTATTAGAGCACCTGCCAATGACCAGGCCAGGGGTGGGGGTGGGGGTGCTTCCGACCTGAGCACAGCCAGTCTGGGAGGCCTCAGGGCCATGGCCCATTCCAGCCCCGCTGATGGCCTGGAGACCAACACCACAGATCGACTGTGGGTTGTCAAACACATGTGGATGCTCTTATAATGACTACAATACCAGATGATTTATGAGCTTCCCTGAATCCATGCATGGTACCTTTTATCGTTACTGTAGTTCATATTTTGTAAGCAGTAGATACTAACAGCACAGCTTTGATCCTAGGAGAATGTTCAACATATTTGACATTTAAAAGGAGATTATTTTACCTTTAAAAGCTGGAAACTTCTGATGTCATGAGAAGAATGCTGGAAGGGAAGGCAGATGGGTTGTCTGGAGGTGTGATCCTCCATAAATCGCATCCTATCCCTGGACCTCAGGACCCTAATCTCTAAAACAAAGAGGGGCCGTGGCTGGTGTGGCTCAGTGGATAAGGCGCCAGTCTGTGAACCCAAAGGTCGCTGGTTTGATTCCCAGCCAGGGCACATAACCAGGTTGCAAGTCAGGTCTCCAGCCAGGTCCGTGGCTGGAGGCAGGTGAAAGGCAACAACCATACATTGATGCTTCTCTCCCTTTCTTCTTCACCCCCCCTGCCCTTCTCTGTGAAAATAATGGATAAAACTCTCAAAAAAATTTTTTTACCCAGTTTGGAAAAGTGAATCACTTATAAAAAAATAATAAACAAATAAATAAGACGATGGGGGATAGAAGAGGTGGCCTCTAAGCCCCACACTAGAATTTTATGGGTCTAAAATCACTCTCTTCTAGTGACAGGAAGATGCGTAGTTATAAAAATGGCTCACATTTTAAAAAGGAAACTGTATAAATGAGCTCTATAGCCACGCAAAACAAATAGCAGGTTTGTATCTGCTAGTTTTCCTATCAGACTTGACCCTCCTCTAACATCCTCACTTGCTTGGCTTTATTTTTGTTTTCCATGCCCTGCAAGACCAAGACCTCACTTTGAACAGATTGCTTACAAAGACCACTGTCAACACTCTTCTGAGCCGGTGTCCCCTGCCACCTTCTCACCATCTTAAATTCATCAGCCACAGTTGTCCTTGCAAACACTTCAACTGTTGCTTAAATATTTGCCCCTTTCGAACAACAGCTTATTTTAAAGAAATGAAATCCTTGGAGTTGAGCAATGGTTTATGAGCTCACGAGAGGGGAAGCTCTCCTGGTCCTCCCCCCTTTCCATCGCCACCCTCGGCTCTGCACTGACCAGCCAGAGCGCCTCTTTATGTCAGACAGCCAATCAGAAAACCTCCTTGTTTCAAGCCTTCATTAAGCATCTGTGAGTGGGGAAAGCTTCTCATAAAAGAAAAGAAAGCTTCTAGGTTTCGGCCTAAGGAACCAGGTCCTGTAGGTGGGGATGACCATGTATTAAAATATACTTTCTCTTTGCTGAAGGTGTAGAGGGACATCTCAGCCCTCCAAAGAGACAAAGCACTTAAAATTCTTTTCCGTTTGGAAAAGATTCTTGATTCCATGCCAGGCGGGACAGGGGTACCCCTTCAATGCTATGGCTCCATCATGGACCCCAACTCATGGATTACTTTAAAAACAACATAGGCTGGAATTTTCCATTAGACTTTGGTTAATATTAAGGGATAATAAAAAGGAAACCTACAAGGACAATATCTGAAACACTTTTCAGATCGAGTGCAAAGGAGAATGCTTATCTTCTTGCTATTTGATAGAGCCTGGGCCATTCTATTCTCTCTGAAGTGGTAACTCTCGAACCCCAAGAGAAGTCTAACTCTAAATGTCCCTCAGAAGAATGTCTTGCTTCTTGGCTTCCAGTCTATGGCTTTTCTTCTAGACAAGGCCACCTCAAGAAGCTAGCAGAGCCTTAACCTTACAACCACCGCCAATTCAGCAAGCACTTCCGGGCCCCTCATTTCTGGGCTAAGTGCGCGGAGGTAGAAGTACAATGTGATACTGCTCACTCCCTCCAGGTTTGTATTCGCTGGCGGGAGAGGCAGACCAACACATCCAACTGCACTGCAGGGTTGTAATGCTCTGGGGAGGACAGACCCACAAAGTGCTACCTGAGTCACACTGAGAGGTCTAGGAAGAATTTCTAGAATCCGTGATGCTTGATAGGAGACGTAAAAGATGAGTATGCTTTTAAAAAGAGAAAGGAGGAAGAAGAAGGTCATCACAGGCATCAGGGTGGGGCAGTAAAAGAGTCTTACTCTTTGGGGAACCAAATGGCTGTTTGGTTGGAACAAAAGTTCGAGGAAGATTCAGAAGAGGCCAGAAGGGGACCAGAGGGCCCGATCAGGAAAGCATTTGTATACTAAGTGAAAGAGTCTCAATTTATCCTGAGAAGTCCAGGAAGCCACTGAAGAATTTTAAGCAGGAGGCTGACATGATCAGATGGGTGATTTCAACACTCTAGCAGCAACATATAGAAAAAGAGAAAAGAAGGAGGGAAAAGGATAGAATTCAGTCTGGAGCCTGTAACAATAATCCAGGTGGGAAACGATGAGGGGTTAGCCTAAGGTACACATTGTAGAATTTTGTGACTATTTAGATATGGGAATGGAAGGAAGAAAAAGGAAGAAAAGTCTAGAATACCTCCCAGTTTCATGGTTGGAAGAATCAGCCACATAGTGACATCTAACTTAACTGAGTACCTACTAGATACTCAAAGTTAGTTGTGGGTATGTTAGGCGTTTCACATACTTTCATTCTGTAATGTTTATCAAGAGCCGTCTGTGTGTCAAGCACAGTTTTAGACAATGGGGAGACAGCAGTGCAGGGGAAAGAAGGCAGAAATTCCTGCCTATATAATGTATAGTATGTAGAAGAGTGATAAGTAATAGAGGAGAAACATGAAGCAGGGGAAGGTGACTGGACATTTTAAATGGGGTGGCCAGGGAAGACCTCATTGAAAAAGTGACTAAGGTACGTGGCTATCTAGGAGCTTCTCAGCAGAGGCCCTGAGGTAGAGTGAACCCAGCAAGTTCAAGGACCCCAGAAACAGCCCATGAGGCTGGGTGGAGTGAGCAGGGGGTGAGTAGGAAGAGATGAGGCCAGAGAGGCAGAGGCGGGTGCAGATCACCAGGGTTGGCAGGCCATTGTACTGACTCTGAAGTAGTGACGTGACCCAACTTGCATTTGGACAGGATCACTGTGGCTGTGGTGCTGGGAAGAGACTGAAGTGGGGCAAAGTTAGAAGCAACAGACCAGCTAGGAGGCCACACCAACAACACAGGTGAGAGATTACAAAATCTTAGACTTGGATTGGGGAGGTGGCAACAGTGAGAAGTAGTGAATTCTGGATATGCTTTCGAAGGATTGGCTAATGCCTTAGATGTGGCTGTAAGAAACAAAGAAGACTTCCATGACACCAAGTTCAGCCACCAAGGAGCAAGTTGGGGGAGGGAAACAAAAAGGCTCGTTTGTGACAAATTAATTTTGAGACCCTTGTTAGGCATCCAAGCAGAGATTTAAAGAGAGCAATTGAATGTGTGAGTCTGGAGTTCAGGGAGAGGTCTGAACTGATGCTGTAAATTTGAGTCATCAGCATAGAGGTGGCCCTTAAAGCCATGAGCTTGGATGAGCTCATCGGTGACTGCAGACAGGACAGGGAAAGGGTCTAAGGTAGGGAGTAGGTCCTGGGGGAAATCAACAGTCCCTTGCAAGTCACCCACTTTAGGGGAGATCATCTGAGATGAGGGCAGGCTAACCTCAGAAAGGAGTGAACTGTTTCTACTGACAAAGGAGACTTGAAAGTAGTTTGCGTCTGATGTCCTCAATTTCATCGGAACTGCCCACCTGTCCGCATTCCTCTTCTTCCCCTCAGTGCCCTGACAGAAAACCCTACAAGGCTCTGAATGTCTTTTTAGTAATCGTTTTTTAAAGCTATAATGTCCACACCGTACAATGCATCCACTTAAAGTGTAAGTAAATCAATGGTCTTTAGTACATTCATAGATGTAAATTCAGCCATTTTCAAGACTAGACCTTGGGTCTGGATTTCAGAAATCTTGACCTTGCACCCACAGGAGATAAGAGTTTCTTTCAGGTCAGTCATGGAAGCTTTCAGGCTTATCTCGAGGGCCTTGATCTGGACAAGTACGGCATTTTCTTACCCAAGCTCTGCAGTGTACTTGGAAGCAACCAAATTCTTCATCATCATTTTTTTTTTTTTTTTTTGCACTAAAATCTTATGAGGCAATAAATAACCACTTGGTACTCAATGCGTTGCTTTCTCTAAGCACTTGATTGCAGGTGACCACAGGTGGTCATTTAAGTCAAGTTTACTGCGTAAGTGCCATGGACTACTAGTGTCCCAATTTACCGTTAGCAACAGTGTTTATTTTGTTCTTGGTGAACAAAACTTTATTCTAAAAATAGACCTTAGTAAAGCAACAGAATCTCAAATGCCTTCAAATTGAGTCAGATCAGTGAAACCCATTTTACATTCCCATCCTGAAGACTGCCCGCCTAGCCCTGTTTTTGATACCAATAACTATCAGTCAAGGTTCCCCAGGGGAAGTAGAGTTAATATGTGTGTTATCGGCCAAGGGACTTGTTATAGGACTAAGACCTTTCCCAACTGTGGAAGGAGATGGGAAAGATAAGGTCTGAAAATGGCATTGAATGATCAGGGGAGGAGGCAGTCAGTCAGGAGCCAGACATGCCCAGCCACCTGCGAAGGAGACCAGCGTCTTGGTCTATGGGAAGCTTTGACCTTGGTGTAGCTAGTGCCTCTCTGAATCCAGTCAAGGGTCTGTTGGAGAGCCTGAGGCCTGGGGCTGCTATTGATTGGTAGGGTCAGCAGTCGCAGAGAAGAGCTGGACATGGGAGGGAGAAGATAGAGCTAGAAACTTCTAAGCACCTATGCACCTGTCCTGACTACTAACTACAGTGACCTCTAGAGTCACAGCCATTCATTCATTTCTGCCTTGATAAACAGTTTATTATTTTAATGTTTTGGCTGTCATGAATAATGCTGCTATGAACAATCACGTATATATCTTTGTGAGGATATGTGTTTTTGTTTCTCTTGGGTAGAATCTCAGGAGTGTAATTCCTGGGTTCTATAATAAGTTTATGTTTAACTTTTTAAGAACCTGTCAAACTATTTCCCAAAGTATCTTATACTATTTTCTTTTCACCATTTTCTTTTTTCTTTTTTTTTTTAATTTTATTGTTGTTGTATTACATCCATCCCCTTTTTGCTCCCCTCTGTCCCCCCACCCACCCACCCATTCCCCCCAAAGTCAATCCCACCTGTTGTCCATGTCCATGGTTCCTTTATACTAGGTTCTTGTCTAAGCTGCTCCCCTTCTTTGCCTCTACTTCTCCCTCCCCCTTACCCCGTTCCCCTGACCATTGAAGGCCTATTCCTTGTATTCATATACTTGGCTCTGTTTTGGTTGTTGTTAGTTTTGTTCATTATTGTCCCGTAAGAGGTGAGATCATATGATATTTGTCCTTCACTGACTGGCTTATTTCACTAAGCATAATACTCTCCAGTTCCATCCATGTTGTTGCAAAGGGTACAAGTTCCTTCTTTCTTTCTGCCATATAGAATTCCATTGTGTAAACTTGAGTTTATTTTGGTGTATGGTGTAAGTTGGTGGTCTAGTTTTATCTTTTTGCATGTTGCTGTCCAGTTCTCCCAACACCATTTGTTGAAGAGACTGTTTTTACTCCATTGGATGTTCCTTCCCCCTTTGTCAAATATGAGTTGACCATAGAGTCCTGGGTTAATTTCTGGGCTCTCTATTCTGTTCCATTGATCTA
>PVIW01013312.1:0-27921 GCA_004026585.1 Noctilio leporinus
CACAGTGGATAAGGCGCCGGCCTGTGAACCCAAAGGTCGCAGGTTCGATTCCCCAGCCAGGGCACATAACAAGGTTGCAAACCAGGTCTCCAGTCCCGTCTGTGGCTGGAGGCAGGTGAAAAGCAACCATACATTGATGTCTCTCTCCCTCTCTGCCTCTCTCCCTTCCCCTCTTTCTAAAAATAATGAAATAAAATCTAAAAAAAAAAGAAAGAAAGAAAGAGATGTGCATCCTATCATTGGACTAGTAAAATTAATCAAGGTTGGAAGAATTAACAGTTGTAGGCAAGACCTTGTGACAGGAAAGAGTTTGGCATGGAATCTGGCATTGTGATGGGTGCTGAGCCAACAGTGATGGGGAAAAGTTACATAACTTTGGCCTTCGGGGAACTTATCACCTATAAAGGGAGGAGGCAGGTGTTAATCAACTAATTGCAAAAGC
Organism: Noctilio leporinus; assembly: GCA_004026585.1. Lineage (NCBI taxonomy): Eukaryota > Metazoa > Chordata > Mammalia > Chiroptera > Noctilionidae > Noctilio > Noctilio leporinus. The sequence goes on from PVIW01013312.1 coordinate 443, forward strand.
AATCTTGAAATTATGTTGACAAATGCCATGGGGAGAATCCATTTCCAAGCTCACTCCTATAACTCCTGGCAGGCATCAGCTTCTCAGTAGCCATTAGCCAGAGACACTGGTAACCTGCCAGGTGGGTCTTTCCATAGGGCCATTTGCAAAGTAGCAAGTGGTTATAATATGGCAACTGGCTTCCCCCAGAGGGAGGGAGGAGGAGGAGGAACAAATAGGGGTGGGGGGTAGGGGGAGACAGAGCCTTTTTTTTTTAACAACTTAATCTCAAAAGTCACATCCATCACTTTTGCCTCAGTCTGTTTGCTAGAAGGAAGTCTCCAGTCCACATTCTATGGGAGGGTCATCTTGGAGAATGCCTACCACATATATGGGAATTGAAAGACCTTCTCTAGTTTAGATTTCATTTGAAAAGCAATGGACAACCATTAAGTAGTTTTCAGTAACCAGATGGCATGATCAGATACATTTTTGAAGAAACAGACTTTGTTTTTACTGATAAGATCAATGTAACGTTTAAAAACTTTCCTTATTTTGTAGATATTTTACAATTTTGGCTTTACTTTTCTCTTGACACAAGGATTGTTAAAGAGAGAGCTTCAACAAGAGCCCTAAAGAGATAGTAGGGCTTTTTATGTTTGTCTTTTACTTCTACTTCATTGTTATTTTATGTTTATTGCTTTGTGTTCAGAAAATATGATTTTGTTATTTCTACTCTTTGAAGCATTTCATGATCACTTGAATAGATTCTTTTCCCTTTGCCTCTGACATATTCTTCTGTATTATGTTCATCTTGTTCATTGTGCTGTTTGGGGTGTCTGACACAATATGGTTTTATCCTACTTCATTTATCAAGTACTGTACAAATACTGATGCTTTGCTGTTTAATGTATGATAATTCATGAAGGACATTCATTATGTTATAAACTTGTGACGGACCAGCCATCCCTGGATTACACACCAGGTTTGGACCGCAGAGGATGCAAGAAAGAGAGAAGAGACAAAGTTGGGGTCGAGAGGCTCGCCCAAGCCGCGAGTCCTGTTTATTAATCACACTAAGTTTATATGCAGGTATTACTGGCAACTGCTCAACTGAAACCAGGAAGCTAAGCTAGCCACAGAGAACAAGGCATGTCACACTCTCTGCTTTCCATGCTTCATGGGCTACGGGGTAAACACACTGGGCTGACTCCCTATACACAGTGTCCATTCCGGGTCCACCTGGCACTAGGGCTGGCCTTGCCAAACACCTGTTTCTGCTAGTTGGGCTTTGCCAAACAGACTAGCAGTCCCTAACATAAACTATAGCCTTATTATTATAAAAAACCCTTCCTTGGCCAATGCAATAATTTTTTCACATTTATTTATTTATATACCTGTTTATTATTTCATTGACTATGCCTCAATTTTTAATTCTTCATATCATTTTATTTTAGGTACCTCTCTTGGGTTTTGCTTTTTGGTACATTATGCTAATATTTAATAAAATAAAAGATTTTAAAAGGTAAGTTTATTTTATTTAAATTTATTGATGAAACAAATTACCTTATTTTAATCATCTTGTTTTTTACTACCCTTTCTACTCTTTTTTTTAATAATTTTTTTTTTTTTAATTTTATGAGCCCTGGCTCGTGGCACAGTGGATAAGGCACAAGCCTGCAAACCCAAAGGTTGCTGGTTCAATTCCCAGCCAGGGCACATAACCAGGTTGCAAGCCAGGTCTCCAGTCAGGTCTGTAGCTGGAGGCAGGTGAAAGGCAACCATACATTGATGTTTCTCTCCCTCTCTGTCTCTCTCTAAAAATAATAAATAAAATCTTTTAAAAATTATTTTATTATTTATTTTTTATTATTTTTTATTTTATTTTATTTTTTATTATTATTTTGCTATCTTTGATCATCCCTCTCTAGCATGCTATGAACAACAAGGAAGTCAGCCCACACATAGGACCCCTACCTTCTGCCTACACTTCAACTTATGAATTTGGATAATTATATTACTGTAAATTTTCCATAGATATTTAGCTTTAATTTCACATTATACACTGATGCACAAAGCAATCATTTTACTTTGGGACTACATTCATCTTATGAGGAGCTGGCCATTGTCTTCCAGGGTCATTGTTTCCTTTAGGAAACGCTGTAGGGCCTTCATACTCTGAGCTTTTGAAGATTTGTGAATACGTTTGTGGCCTTTATAGCTGAATTTCAGTTACTTCCTACTATACACACCACACCAAGAATTTGTAGACATGGTTCCACAATTTTTCAGCTTTGAATGTTGCTATAGATGATCTCAGCACATGCTTAATTTTGATGGATTCCTTGTATATGATTTGATTTTCCTTTGTGTGTATGCATAGGGGTGTGTATTAGGTACCTCTAAGATGGCCGATAGAGCTCTCCTCCTCTTAGTATTCGGTCCCTTGTAAAATCCTCAACCTTTGGGTGTGAGCTGTACCTAGTGATTTGCTTCTAACAAATAGGACATGGCAAAAGTAGTGGGATATTACTTACAAGAACACTGTGACTTATGCCTTTTTCAAGCTCTCTAGCTCCCTTACTGACTGACTCACGCAGAGTCGGGTTGCCAGATTTAGAAAGTAAACATACAAGATTTCCAGATAAATCTGCATTTCACATAAATAACAAGTAATCTTTTAGTATAAGTGTGTCTTGTTTAATCTTTGGGACATCCACAAGAATTATTCATTGCTTATTTGAAATTCAAACAATTGGATATCCTATATTTTATCTGGAATCTCTAAACCTGGTAAATCAGTTCTCATGTGCTAAGGCGCTTAACAAAAATGCCATGTGTCAAGGATCTGAGGATGGCCTCCAGCCAACTGCCAGAGAACTGAATTACTCAGTCTACCAGCTCCTGAGGATTTGAATTCTGCCAAGAACCACAGGAATGAGCTTAGAAGTGACTCCTTCCCCAGTCAAGCCTTGAAATGACTGCAGCTCTGACTGAGCCTATGGCTCCTGCCTCATTAGAGGCACTCAGCCAGAGCTGCCAGCTACAGAAACTATACAATAATAGATGTTTGGTTTCTTTTAAGTGTCTGAGTTTGAGGGTAATGTGTCATGCATGCATCAACAGTGTTAAAGAGAAAACCACAGGACCAAAATGGAGTTACTCATGCAAAAAGCCCATGATACCAAACCTAGATTTAATATCTGATCTAATTGCAGTTTCATCCTCTCCCAGTCTGGAATGTTCTGGTTAAGCATCACTAAAGTAATCTGTCACACAGAACTTCTCCATCCTCCCATAGAAAAAAGAGGCAACCTGTATAAGTCTTTCTTATTCTCACCCCATACCCCCAACCGAAAATGTTCCAGCCCCACCCTTCATCCTAAAAAAAACCTTCCATTTTGTATAGCTCCTTGGAGTGCACTTCTAGTTGCTGGATGGGATGCTACACAATTCATGAATCATTTAATTAAGCCCATTGGATTTTCATAATTACTGTTTCATTTTATTTTTTTTTAACAATAGATTACATATATTTGTAATATATATATATATGGTGTTTAGATAGAATTCATTAGGCCCTGGCTGGTAGCACAGTGGATAAGGCACCAGCCTGCCAACCTAAAGGTCACTGGTTTGATTCCTAGCCAGGGCACCTAACCAGGTTGCAAGCCAGGTCTCCAGTCAGGTCTCCAGTCAGGTCTGTAGCTGGAGGTAGGTGAAAGGCAGACATACATTGATGTCTCTCCCTCTCTGCCTCTCTCCCTACACTTCTCTCTAAAAATAATAAATAAAACCTTAAAAAAATTTTTTTTCTTAGCTGGAATTCTCTCCTAATTTTATTAGGATATTATTTTGTTGCTGGTAATTGTTTATCAATCTTTTAGTCTCCCTGGGAGAAATCTATAGATGCCCCAAAGTTTTTGGATCTTATTTTTCAATAGCTTTCCTGACCTTTTTTTTTCTTTTAAATTTTTATTCTTTTCAAATTCATTTTGCTCCATATTCTTAATCTCAGTTTCCACATTTTTTACTATGTTTCTGCTTTCTGCATTGTCTAGTTTTCTTTCTGACTACTTTTGGTGCTAACCATCATTTCTGAATTGTTTAATTTATTTATTGAGCTTTACAAGCACACTTTTCATCCCCTTCTATTGTTCTTTTGTTAGTTTCCTGAACTCTTATATCTCTGAGCTTTTGTTACATGCAGAACATTATATCTTTTATTTCATGTAGAACTCTGGTCAGAATTCTTACCTGCTCTGTTCTATTTTTCCAAGGTGTGTTTTTTGTTAGGTTCCCCTCCCCTGACACACATGGGTTTGCTTGTTTTCTTCATGATCATTGCTCTTTTGGGGATGGAGTTGCTCTTCCTAAATGAGCTCATTAGGATAGATTGTGAGTCAGGGGTTGCAGAGCTGAGCTGGGGCAGTGAGCGGCCCCTTGGATTGTGGACTGCTATCTCGAAATACTTTTACCTTTACATTTTCTCCATTTTTTCCTGCCACAGACAGGCAGAGGCTTCCTGGCCTCAAGGAAACTCTGAGTGTCACAACTGTTTTGGTGGGGCTGACCTAGCCTTCCTGCAGCAGTTCAGAGTGGCGGCTTTAAATATGCCGCCAGCCTTTGGTTTCCTCCTCTGTGATGGCTGACTTATCACAAAGGTGTATATAATTCCCACTCAGCCCCACTTCCACCTATTCCATAGTGGAAGCTTTCAGGGAAACATCCTCAGCTGTGTACAAACCCCATACTCGCGTTTCTAAATGATGAATCTAGGTGTTACTAGATGGGGGACCTAGGTGTTATCTATGTGTAAATTCTGTGCTCTGCTCACTTCATCCCAAAACCTTGGACCAGTCTTTCCCCACCCTGAGGGACTTCAACTGTATATGTTATTCCTTACTTGTTAATCATAGTTTGAAGTTATGAGCATGTCTTTGTTTCATCAAATATGTAATTTTGCTTTGATTCCTCATTCTCTGTGTTGGTTTCAGGTAGCTTCAAGGAAAAAAGAGAAGGGGAGATTCTTTTGTCTGATAATAAGGAAAAATACAAAGTTATTATAAAAATTTTATAATATAAAAATTTATATTATAAACACAAAAATATAAAGAGAGGAAATGTAAAATGCACAATGAACCTATGCCCATAATGTACTACCTTCTTATGTATATAAATAATAATTATTTTAAACAAAAGTTATTATTAATAAGGAAAGACACATGTTAAAACTTACCTTGTACCTCCTTCTATGTCAGCACATGCAAACACAGATCACCTGCATATGAATAGACACACTCATACACTCAGTTTATTTTTCTGGAAACAAAAGCTTTGACTTTGTCGTCACCACTTAGGATCACTGGAGTACAGGCCCTTAAAAATTACAGTCCAATGTTGAATTGTTGACAAAGCCTTTACTTTCCCTTCCCATTCCCTGAAGTCAGGATGTGGATCTGGTCACAGACTCTTACAGGACACAGTCCTAATGTCAAAGCACGCCCAACGGACTGCTAAATTTCCTACTGCTCTGTCTACCCTGGAACCACCTTGATCTTCACATAAAGCCTACAATCTGAGGCTCTTCCTAGCACCTTTGTGGCATTCTTGGCATGCTTTCTTCAGCCACGGTGGACCAAAGCTACCTGCCCTAATGTGAAACAGTAGCAGAGACAGAGATGGAGTGTAGTAAACTGTTTGCTAAGTAACATTTATTCTGTCAAAAGCCAGTATCTCCTTTTAGCACTTACTGGTCTTAACTGGCTGATAGGCAGTGGGAAAAGTAATTCTGCATCACTCAGAATTTCTAATGAATGCATATCTATGTTTTAAGCACTAAGTAATTCTGAGTTGAACAGCACTTTTATGAATTGATGGTCCCCAAGGCGGTGCTTAAAAGGTATGAATCTAAGGCTAGGTTTCTCCAGAATCAGATCCTGAGGCAAAAGTTTGAGTACAAATGGCTTATTTGGTAGGTGGTCCCTGGAAACATGGGAGAAGGAGGATGCAGGCTGCAAAAGGAGGAAATAATGCAAGGTGCACTAATGATCAGGTGCCCACTGTGGGCCGCCAGGACTCAGTCCTATTGTGGGTGCCTGGGAAACAGTATGGAACATGCCTCCAAAACAGCCCTCCTAAGAGCTAGGAAGCAAGGGTATCTATCCTCCAACTCCCACCTGTCATTGCCTATGGGCTGCTCCTGAATGGAGAAGCTCCCCACATTTGGCCTGCCCTGAGGGGTTAAGAGAAATTTCATAGGTGGAGAAATACCAGTGCTTACTGTTGGGTGCTGTTGAAACAAAATATCAAGAGCTACGATCAGGGAGCCCAGAGTATCTGCTAGAATTGAACCCTAGTACTGCTCAGATCCTCAAGTTTATTCTGCCCTAACACCTGCCTCTTCAAGGAAGATATGATAATGTTTTTAAAAAATGGCTTTGAACAGGAGACTTGGAAAGACAGACTACTTCTGCTGTGGGGTTGGTCCCAATGAAGCATCTCCTTCCTCTATCTTTTATCCCAGATAAAAGTTAACACCCTCAGCCTCAGCCAGCACTTCATCCTTGAAGAGTCTGAGCTTCTAACTTCCTGAACCCTGGTAAACCCTTCACTGCTACAGTTCCCCAGTTCATGATCATCACCAGGCATAAAAGCACCAAGAGGTGCCCTAGTCAATTCACTGAGTCCCAAACAATTATTTACACCTCTAACTCCTCATGATGATCTTGATCAATTACCCCTGCCAATATAGTAAATTCTGTTTGCCTGGTAATCTACTGAAATATGAAGCCCAAAATAGTTAGGTGTCAGCCATAGCTTTAGGTTCATGGAAAACTTACTGTTTCTCCTGGTGGATCTATCCCTTCCACACTAGTAACTAGTACTTGTAGATAAGAAGAGCCAAGAGTTATGGAGTCAGAAAACACAATTTCCCTAGTAGGGTCATTGGCAGTGGTGTTGAGAAAAGCCATTCCTATTCCCACTCCTGGGCACAATGAAATATGACCTCTTAAAGGACAGTACTCAACCTATTCAGAGATCACCTTTAGACTGGTAAATTAGCTAAAATTTTAAGAGGCCTTTTCAATATTCTATTGGATGAGTCACTTCTGGATAAAGAAGTATATGATAAGAAAAGTGGATCCCATGATCATGTGCCTGTTGTCACAATTTCTTTGCCTTAAGTTGGGTCCCTTAGTCTTAGGTGGTATTATTCAGAATCCCATATTGGACAATCAGACCCATGAGCCCTTGGCTAGTGACACTGGCTGAGGCAATGTAGTTGAGAAAGCAAACACCTACCCAGAACATATGCTGCCCTTTCTAGAAAAGAATAGTTCCAGTGTAAGGAATTTGACATCTAGTGGCTGTTGGTGTCCTAAAAACCCCGGATGTGGTGCTGGGCTGTGCTGCTCTTAGACTAAGACAGGCAGCAGCAGCAGTAGCTAGTTCAGCATGGTGACTGAGAGCTCATACTGTTGGGTCTATGAATCCCCTTCATTATGGATGATGGGCTCAGTTTGCAGACACTGAGGACAGAGGCTAGCTATAATTTACAGTCAACTCATCCACCTGGTTTGTCAGTAACTTATCAGTGGGAGGTGCTCTCTAGTTGTCATTGACTGGAGACACAAGGTACCATGTACTTTGTGCCCACTCCTATATGTATACCCATAAGCTTCTACCCTTTCCCTGATTTACTATTGGTGTTTTTCCTGTTTCCTCCACCCCAGGTCCCTGACAATCAGCTAAGACATTTGCCACCACTAAGGAATATGTATATATCCTTACCTCAGGCCACTTCTGTTTCCATGAAAAGCTGATGGCCTGGTGTACTGCTCTAAGCTCTGCCCCAGAAAGAATCTCCCCTACCGCTATTTTAGAGCCCCCCTTGTGTTGGGTTGTAGTGTGGCAGCCCTCTTATTTCTGTCCACACCTACATGTTGAGTTAATCCCTTGATGCAATGCAATGTGATACAGTGCAATGTAATATAATAGCTACACACCAAGAGCCTACAATTGTGTAGATCTGTTCCAGTCAGTACATTAAAATGCCTAACAAAGCAGCAACAATTGGGTCTACTTTTTGGTCATACTTACAGTGGTTTAACATCATCTTTTATGATTCACCTGGTCTTTACAAGGGCCATACCAATGAAGTAAATGAGGATATGGAAGTCAACACCTCCACAATCGTTCAGTCTTTTAGTGTAAGTTTTGTGTCTAATTTACTATCTGAACTGGAATGGTGAACAGTTTCAGGGGCTTCCACTGGGCCCTTCTACTATAATGATTTTCACTCTGCAGATCAGGAACACATGTGAAATTTCCTCTAACTGCTAAGTATATTCAACCCAATTAAGCACTCAGAAATCATGAAAATTATCACAGTGTGGGGCAACAGACTTATTGGCATTTATGAACTGGACTTGGAACAAGACTCCATTTATCACCTGATTTTTATACACCCACTTGGAGGTTTTTCTGTTAATAGTGTCAGCTCAAACTCTGATCCAAAGGTCCTTGAAATAGCTGGGTGATTCCTTTTCTGCAGTGCACCATGTGCAGTGTATACTGTGTGCCTATTTTTCTCTCTGCAGAAAAGAAAAGAAGAGCTGGGGGATTAAGTGCCATGCATTTTTTTCTGAGGTTTTGTAGGATTTTTGGCAAAAGGGTTAGTCTCTCAATCACAGTATTCTATCTTGATCTGGGAACTGGCTCAGATCTCAAAAACAGACAAGGGGTTATTATATTCCATTGAGCAGCCAACTTCAGCATTCCAGTCATTTGCTCTTGGTCTATTTTGATTATGTAAGTCAAGAAATACCCTTGTTGGCTCCCCAACTAGCTGCCCTTAGCAATGCCATGGTCTATTAGTCTTTGTCACAGAGCCCTGCAGCTAAGGGCCTCCTAGTTCCTGTTTCAGCATTGCTGTCGAGCCATTGCCTTGCATCTGCTATTCTAGAATTCAAGTCTGGTCCCTTCACTAGCACATTTCTTATTCCTTTAATGAAGATATTTTCCTTTGGGCCCTCCCAAAAAATACAGTCAGCTGGTGAATTTTCTGCTCTTTCTTAAAAGTTTATTCTAACATGCAGACCTCTTAGCCCACTGACATCTTCCTCAAAATTCTGCCAAGGCACTTCCAATATTTCTGCTTCATTTTATGTAGGACATTCTTGTTTCTAAGTTTCAAGGAGAAACCATTCCAACAATTTATTTTGCCCAGCTCCTATTATCTTCACTAGGATGTTAAGTATACAGACATTGGAGAATATGTCATTATTAATAAACTTTCCACCCTCAGCCTTTTCCTTTTTTCTTTTTTTGGTCCAACACCCTCCAGAACCCAGCTACGTGTTCACAAATCACTCCAGTACACCATAGCCAGACTCCTTTAGAATCACTTTCTTCTCATAGCAGCAATAGCACATCCTTGCTAAGTCATGCTGATTCTTGACCCTTGTTATTGACCTTGAAACAATAAGAGCAAGCAGAGGCAGATTTTGAGAAAGACAAGCTTACTTTTCTAAGGCATGCTTCTCAGGAGTCCTCTTTGCTAGTCTCCAGATAATAAGGTTGATCTCTAACAAGAGGGAGAAGGCTGATTCTGTTGATACACCTATGGAATCAGGGGAATCTAGGTCCTCAGTAATCAGCCAAGGAGATATACTGGGTTGTGCATTTAGCCTCCTTTATAATTCTGCTCCTCTTACAGTAAAGTCTTGGGCCCAATTTTCAGCATAGGCCACCTTGTGCCTGCAGGAGATGAGAGTCCCTCTAAATACTCCCATGGATAATTTCTGGTAACTGGTTGACCTGAGTTTGTTATTTTCTTTCTGTAGGGTTTCTGTGGCAGTAAAATCCACCCGACTTTATAATCCTTACAACTACTACTATGCCCATATCTTTCAAGCACCAGAGCTCTTGAATAAGTGTGTACATTTCCTTCTACTTATCATTCTATCCAAATAACCATTGGTGAGAATCTTAATATGTGATGAGCCTACCACATATGAAGATTTTGACCAAATCCTCTTTTTTTCTTCTTTTTTAATTTTATTGTTGTTGTATTACATCCATCCCCTTTCTGCTCCCCTCTGTTCCCCTCCCCACCCTGACCAAATCCTCTTAACATCAGAAGTGGGCACAGGGACCTTGGTGCCTGAAGTATGGCTGAAGTGGAATCCAACTTCAGAAATTCATTCTGAGGGTCTGCTTCCTACTATCACTTCTTTTATCAATCATCTTAAGATGAGTTTTCCCCAGAAATTGATCTTGAGACAAAGATTTAAGTTGAAATATTTCATTAGGGTGATTATCCCAGGAAGCCTATTAGGAGAGAGAGGAAGGAGACAGGAAAGGGATAAAGCCAATTGAGCTTGTAGTAATGAGCAAGTTGTTTCTATAGACAAATCAGACAAAATCTCAATAGGAATCTTAAATCTGTTCTCCTTCCAAAGGTTAAGGAACCTACAGTATTTACCCTCCAACTCCTATCACTGGACAATGGTTGTACCTTGGACTATGAACTAGTCCTTTGGCCTTCCCTATGTGGGAACTGAAAAAAAAAAACCCTTAAATCAGTGGTCAGCAAACTTCAGCCTATAGATTAACTCCAGTCCACCTCCTGTTTTTGTAAATAAAGTTTTAGTATATAAAGTCTTTCCCAAAAGTATTGAGCCAATATTAATATAATTAAAACAGTTTGCGTGGGTGATACTTTCAGGACAGACTCCGTATTTTGCCTATGGTTGCCTTCCCACTACAGAAAAAGAGTAGCGCAATCATGGGAGGGACTGTATGTCCTGCAAAGCCTAAAATATCTACTATCTAGCCATTTGCAAAAATGTTTACTGGCTCCTACTTCAGATAGTCACAGCACTTGCAGGAAGAATGTCACTGGCATATTCCTAAGCCCTGAGTTCTGAGGTGGAATGAATGGGCAGAGTGGACAAGGACTACAACTGACTTAATGACCCCGTTTGGTAGTTACTTAGGCTATTTCCCAATTTTCACTTTGATAGAAAATTTTGCAAAAGTAATCCTATATGTATATCTTTGCATACTTTTTGCATATTTTTCCAGTTCTTCTATTTAGTTTACAACTTTGTTAGGGTATAATTAATATACAAAGAAATACTGCACATATTTAATGTATACAATTTGATTAAATGGACATACACATACATTCATGATACCAACATAATCATGGTAATAAACATATCCATTACTGCCAAAAGTTGCCTTGCCTTTCACTTTGTTTTTGTGTATGAGTATGTGGTAAGAACACTTACCATAAGATTTACCTTCTTAACAAAATTCTAAGCGTACAATACTATAGCCTCTGTTGTGCAGCAGATTTCTAGAACTCACTCCTCTTGTATCAGTGTAACTTTGTATCCATGCAACAATACCTCCCCAATTCCCCCACCTCCTGGAAATCACCACTATGCTTTCTGCTTCTACATGCTTTTTATTTGTCTTATATGAGTGCAACATTTTACAGAATAGACATTTAAAAGTGGAAGGTTAAGTTCAAGTACTCTGCACAATTTTAGATTTGGTAGTATGGGCAAATTAACCTCCAAAATGATACCTTCTAATGCGCCCCATGTATGAGGATTCCTGTGGCATCACCAACGCTGTGTGCAAGCTTTGCTCGCAGGATAGAAATTTGGATCTTTAGGTCTGTGGCTCAGGAGAGAAAACTGGACTGGGGACAGATGTGAAAGCTATCGGCATACAGATGGTAATTAAAGTTAATAGGCGTATTTAAGGCCACTCAGGGAAAAGATTATGTAAATTGAGAAGCAAAATGTGTAGAGAACCCAAAATAAAAACAAAAAAGGAAGACCCCTTAAGAGCAGAAGAACAAACAGAAAATGAGGGGAGCCAGAGAGGTAGAGGTGACCAGGAGCATGATGGAGAAGCCAAAGTGGAAAGTATTTTAGGAAGGAAAATGCAGCCCAGTGCTGAGGAGAGGTGAAGGCTCCAGTGAGGTTATCCCCAAGGACAGCAGTGGTGGTCCCAGAAAGAACAGGTTCATCGAGTGGTGGGAAGATTCTTCATAGTTCATTTAATGTTCAAATTAGAATGACTTCCACGCCACTCCCACTAGACCCTCAACTTCTGCCCAGTGCATCAGGAATACTGCCCTTCTTCTACAGTGTCCCTCCTTAGGCCTTCCTGTGGAAAGGTTTTGTTTTATGTATAGAAAGCCAGGGTTTTTGGTTTTGGCTTTTCTTCTATTAGTTGTTTGTTCTTCTCACAGAAATTCTCATGCATCCCCTGTGGTCGGTGCTGTCACGGAAACCAATAGTCATTCACACAAGTCAACAGCCTGCAGAAGGGCCAGGACAGACATTGAATCTTCTTTTCTCTCTGATCTGCCCTTTGAGTACTTCTCCAGGCCAGTTAGGTTTCCATAAATAAGATCTGATTTTTACATTAATTTACTCAACAAACAAATGTGAAGCCCCTGCTCTGTGCATTACCATTTCCTCTTGCCCACAGTAGTGACTAGGCTGGAGAACTAGCATCAGGCCACTTGAATCCAGGTTCTCTGCTATTCAGGTTCTCAGAATCAACCACACACACAGTCTGGCCAAGAGCCCACTCTTTGCCATACCTGGCTGTGTACTCAGGGGCCTTGTGCTATCCAAAGCTGCTTTCACATTACAAGGATAGAGTAAAGTAGCCATATCTCCCCATGACCATCTGACACAGCTTAGTAATTTTGGAACTCAACTGGAAGAGGTTGAGGGAAGTTTAAGCTCTACCACTTGTCTCCCAGAAAAGATCCTTTAATTCAAAAGTAAACTGTACCCAATCTCAGGCCCTAATTTCATCAAAATTCACATATACCCCCACCCCAGTAGGGCAGGTGGATACAGGTTTGAATTTTGTTCAAGTACACCCCATTCTCATGTTTTCATAAGAACAAGAAATTCATCTGAGTAATAATGCATCTTTGTTGATCTTATTTGGGAGCCCTCATTTTATCCCTGCTTCTTACCATGGGTCACATGTTCAACAGGAAAGCTGAGCGCTAACTCCCTTTTAAACGGAGGATGTGCAAGGTCCTGCCTGACACCTGTCAGTTTCCTCATCTGATGCCCCGGATGCCCTCCCCACTTCCCCTCCTTCTTCCTCTGCTGCCCCAGCACATCCTGCTGGATGTTTGCTGCCTGGAAGGCATCTGATTGTAATATATCCAGGTGGCTCTCCCTGCAGCTAACTTGTAGTTCCCTCCCTGGTTTTCTCACATTTTCCACCTTATCCAAGCAACCTATTCTTTCCAAATCACCAGAGTTAGATTATAGACCTGATTTTAGTTTCAGTCATGAAACTAAGCCAGGCTCATGCACATTCTATAATATATTTTAAAGGTTTTATTTATTTATTTTTAGAGCAAGGGGAAGGGAGGGAGAAAGAAAGAGAAACATCTGTTTGTGGTTGCCTCTTGTGTGCCCCCAACTAGGGACCTGGCCTGCAATCCAGGCATGTGTCCTGGCTGGGAATTGATGCTGTGACCCTTTGGTTCACAGGCTGGGGCACTCAATCCACTAAGCCACACCAACCAGGCTATAATATTTTTAAATATTATTTTTACCATGCATGTATTACCTCATAGTTTTAAATTGTAGGAAACAATATAGAATGAATAGTATGCCTGCCTTCCATCCCTGTCTTCAAGTCCCTGACTTTTTTACCTAAGAAACCACCTTTAACTCCTTTCTAATGGATTTTTCTGAGCTGTTCTGGTCATGCAGCAGCATGTGTTAATTCCACAACACTGTGCTCCTCTGCAGGATCCTGCCTCAGACCCCTGTGATGCCTAGCCTGATCAAAGCCCCATGAGTCTCCACATGGCCTTTGCCCACATGAAGGACCCTAAAAGTGAGGAGGAGGGGATGCCATGTCCCTGAGCACACAGAGAAACTAAAGGTCTGGAGAAGCACTGTGCCAGGAGAGGGAGGACAAAATCATTTGCTGTTTTGATCAGGTGAAAACCCTGTCTGCAAGATGGAGCTCCATAGGGATATTCTACACTCCCCATGTCCACACTGCCCTCAGTATTGACTCTTTTTCTACCAACCTTAGCTCCCCTTGGCTGGGACTATTGCATCCAAACAGTCCTGAGTTGCACAGTCAGATCTGGTGATTCTACTCTTCTCCTCCCTACAAATACTACTGCTCTGTTCACCTCAGAAGCTCTCCTGGGCAGCCTCTCAGTGACCCTCACCCACACCAGTCTCCTCAGCCAATTCTGGCATGAGAAGGATGCCTTGATTTGTCTGAGCTCCGGCATAATTTGTGAAAGGCTGTGATTTTGTAGGAGTCCAGACTGTGAGGCAGCTATTGTTTACTGGATTAGAGCCTTGGCCTTCCTAATGATGCCCAGACTCAGGCTTTGGGCAGACGAAAACCCTATTTACTAGCATTTCGTGGGCCTCTGGGTATTATTTCAGATGCAGAATAATTAGCAATATGCCCAAGAAGCAACAAAGCCTTGAATGGTATTTAGTGACAATTATTCAGCCAAACCATTGCTTACTATTATAGGGGCTTATTAGCACCAAATTGTTTCGATAGGAAGTAGCATCAGCAATAAAAATAATGGTTGCAGCTTGCTGTGTGATCCCAGAGTCAGCAGAAAGGGGCTGGAATGTGTGTATGTCTCTTTTATATCTCCCAGAAGTTCGGGAGACCCACTGGGATGTGCTGGCAGTGACAGGCTCTGGGTCAGGTGGCTCCAGATAGAGAGCAGAAGGGGCTGCTCAAGGCCAGTCCCTTAATCCTTTCTCTCAATTCTTACTGAATCAGGGAGAAGAGGATGCAGAACAGGCTCCTCCAGATACCTTGACTCAGCTCACCGTGGGGGCAAACTATGGGACACCAAGTTCAGGCATCCCCTACCTCACCTCTCTTTAAATTGCTACCCCAGAAATCGAAAATCCGAGAGCTAGAAGCTAGAAGGCATTTCAGAACAAAGGTCTTCATTTTGTAGATCAAAAAATCCATGTTCAGAAAAATGTTGTTTACCTTATATAAAATCACACAGCAGGGCTGAGAGAACCTGGGTAGGCTAGGTCGGTTCCTTTCTTGCCCTCCCTGCAGCCTGGGTTGCATTTTATACTCTTGTCTGCTGCAGGTAGAATGCATAGTCTGGTTGGCAAGTCAGCTCTTCAGGCTGCAAATGAATTAAATACATTGTGATGGATTTCAGGGGGTGAAGTATATGCAGAACCAGAGACTCAGTGGAATACTGATCATTTAATGAATGTGGCTCAGCTTCAACTATGTCCATGTTCTCCAGTCTGCATTGCATCAAATCCATGTTGGAGCCATTAGGCAGACACGTTTTTATGCCCAATCCAGGACTATATTGCTGTCAGGCTCCAAGATGACTCAGGAACCTGGCCCTCCCTCAGCACTCTACCTTACAGGACTCATCTTGAAAACAATTAAAAATAAAAGTGTTATAATAAAACTATTCAAGATTCCTACAAATAAGAAGATTGAATAAGAAGATGAAATATAATAGGCATAAATATAAATCTTCTCATTTTGTTTTTTAAAAACATCAGTGCCAACATAAGAAGAGCTTGTGACTAAGAATTGGAGGGTTTGGTAGTAAGTACTATGTGAGTCAGTGTCTAAGTTTGCTTGGGCTGCTATAATAACATAAATAAAAACTATGTTACATATATATTATGTATACATAATACATATACATAATACATATGTAATACAACTATATTACATATGAGCTTGGTGGTTAACAACAATAGGTGTTTATTTTCTTCTCCCAATTTTAGAGGCTGGAAGTCCAAGATTAGGGTGTCAGCAGGGTGTGGTTAGGGTGATGATACAGAGAGATCTGAGCTTTCCAGGGAGAAGTAGGAAGGGCTGTAGGAGGAGTTTCCTGAGGCAATGGAAAGCAGTCCAGGATAGAATTGGCTGAGAGGCTGAACACCTCCAGAGCCAATGGAAATAAAAAGAAGGCTGGCTCTTTGGCTCCTGAGCTTTTCTTGGCTCCTGAGCTGACTCTCTCGCAAGACCCTGGCTCAGGCTCAGTGGCTCTCTGATTCCTGGACTGGCTCTCTCTGGCTCTCAGGCTCTTTTTCCAGAAGGATGCCTAGATGATGGTTCTGAGCTGCCTGCATTTCCCAGTGGACAGTATTTTGGGTAGGTATGAACTCTGGGCACAGGTAGGATTGAGCTGGTCTGGCAGAGGGTGGCAAGTTTATTCTTTGGGTTCCAGAGGGAATAGGCTCTAAGGCAGAAGCTGGCCATTATCTGGAATTGTGTAGATTTGTGCATCATGGTGCTTTAGTTTGTAAACTAATCTTAGAGAAACTAACAGGGAAGCCCTGGCTGGTGGCTCAGTCCATAGTTGCCAGCCTACAAACCCAAAGATTGCTGGTTCACTTCCCAGTCAGGGCACACAGCCAGGTTGCAAGCCAGGTCTCCAGCCAGGTCCGTAGATTTCAACATGAATTTTGTGGAGACTTAAATGTTTCGTTCCTACTAGTCAGCATTGCAAAATAATATAACATTTTAAAAAGGCCAAATGTAAGCTTTTGTTTAATTCAAATAATACAAAATTATGACACAGAAAAGAAAGGAAGTGATAGACCATTCCAACCTTAATGGGTCACATTTTTGTTGGAGTAAATGACTCCCTCACTTTACTAAACTTTGCTAAAATGGTATTTGTATGAGAATCAGCCCCCAAAAGTTAGTTACCCAGGTGAACTTATGTGGGCTATAAAGAGTTTTAGGGGAAAAATTATGAATTAGATAGTGAATATTCATGCTGGCTTTGGCAGTACTAGGAAGTGACTACTAAAGGAGAGTTGAATTTTTTCCCCAAACCAGCACTTTGTCTCCAGAGCAGCAGTAGTTTAGCACTGGGATTTGTTCCACCTGTGAAGGTCTGCCTGCTCAGGCTCTGGGAGAACTCATGCTGGAGGCTCTCCACACAAAACTACAGAGACTGACCCTGGATGGCAGGCATTGTGGCCAGGCCAGGCCCAACCCTCAAGCAGGGGCAATCTAGATCATCTCACTGCAACTGACATTCAGGTTTCTTTTTTTTCCCTCCTTTTGTTTTACTTGTAAACTTTTTTAAATTTTTTAGTTCTTGTTTATTCTATTACAGCTGCCTCAGTTTTTCTTACTTTGCACCCCACATTCTTAGTCCACCCCTACACTGTTGTCCATGACCGTTGGTCATTCCTACATGTTCTTTGACTAGTCACTTCCCCTTCTTTCCGACATTACCCACTTCTCTCTTCCTTCTGGTTACTGTCAGTCTGTTCCATGTGTCCATGCCTCTGGTTCTATTTTGTTCATTAGATTCCTGTTATAAATGAGATCATATGGTATTTATCTTTCATTGACTGGCTTATTTCAGTTAGCCTAATATTCTCCAGTTCTGTCCATGCTGTCACAAAATGTCTGTCTTTCTGCTGTGTGGTATTCCATTTGTAAATGCACCACAGCTTTTAAAATTTATTCATCTATTAATAGGCACTTAAGCAGCCAGGTTTCAATCAAGCAGTGGTTTTAAAATATTGAGAGTACTGAAATAGTTGCCATCTTGAATCATTTCAAATTCTAATTTTATTCATTTCGCCTTTTTCTTAACTTTTCTTGGTTTTGTAAGTTTTAAGTAGAAATGGGAATCATTTTCATGTTTCAACAAATTAATTTAATAGCATGATCTTTTTAGGAATAAAGAAGTATTTTCCTTGCATAAGAGGATACAAGTGACTAATAAATTAACTAAATAGGTGCCATATACCCCTGGTGTCAGGTATTATCATTGCAGATCTGGTGCCCAAGAAAGGCAAAAGGACCTAAAGCATATCCACTGGACTCACCCCTTTGTTTCTTGCAAAGGATATTCATTTTCTTCTAGGGTTAAAGATAAAATTATGGAGAAATAATGACTTCTGACTCCACCAAACTTAATACAATAGATAAAAAGTTTAAAAATCTTCTCACCAGAACTGGAACCCAGTAGCTCAGGTGGTTAGAGCATAGCCCTGATATGCCAAGGTTGTGGGTTCAATCCCTGGTCAGAGCACAAACAAGAATCAAGAATCAAGAAATGAATGCATAAATAAGTGGCATGACAAATCTCAATCCCTCTCTCTCTCTCTAATCAATGATAATTATAATAACAATAAAAATTTCCCATCAACAATAAAAGGATACTTGAAGCCATATCCTTTAAAAAGTGCCAGTCAGAGGAAGAAAGATGGAAGAAGCAAAGATTCTGCACATGACAGGGTTGGAACCTCCTCCTGTCATTTCCTCCTTCTAGAAATTTTACCAGAAGTCAGGAGGAGGTGAAAGGAAAGATAAATGAAACAATCCTATAAGACCTACTCATTGACCCCAACTTGGGGAGAGGTGGATGGGAGCTATGCAGCTGTCCCAGGCTGAAGGTGTCTAACGCTGGAGAGGAGAAACTCCAGGCCACCACCTTGGTCTCACCAGAGACCAGAGTAAATAGACAGGAAAAATGGAACAGTTATAACCACTGGGAGTTAATTATCCCCAGAAATACAAAGAAAGCAGATTTAGAAAAAACAGAAGACAAA
The DNA here is from genome assembly GCA_004026585.1 of Noctilio leporinus. NCBI lineage: Eukaryota > Metazoa > Chordata > Mammalia > Chiroptera > Noctilionidae > Noctilio > Noctilio leporinus. The sequence goes on from PVIW01013312.1 coordinate 19,045, forward strand.
TGCTTAAGAAAACACAGGAGTTTGGATTCTCTGAGGAAAGCAGAAGAGAAAAATGAGGAAAAGACACATGCAGAGACTGTAGAATTAACAGCAGACTATGAACCCTCCAAAATCAGAAGGATGACACATTACCCCCAAAGAAAAAGAAAATGGAGATCACACAGGAAAACAGATGGAAAGACTTTAAAGGGAGGAAATATAACAAAATATGATAGAATTAAGATCATATAAATCTTTTACATAAGTGAAAGCTAATGGTACAAACTTATCTATCAAAAGAAAAAAATGCCCTGACTGGTGGCTCAGTGGATAAGGTGCCAGCCTGTGAACCCAAAGGTCGCTAGTTAGATTCCCCAGCCAGGACACATAATCAGGTTGTGAGCAGGTCTCCAGCCAGGTTCTCAGCTGGAGGCAGGTGAAAGGCAACCATACATTGATGTCTCTCTCCCTCTCTGCCTCCTTCCCTTCCCCCTCTCTAAAAATAATAAATAAAACTTTTAAAAATTTACTCATTATTAACAAGAAAAAGAAAAAATGTTTAGATTGTGGGGATCCAAATCCCCAACATCATGCAAGAAGCTCATCTAAAAAAGCAAATTTTTAATAAAAAGCTAATAGAAATGAGGTGCATGTGGGAAAAAAGCAGGTATAGAGATTCTGAGGTAAAGGCTGCCAGATGTGTTCCAGAAATAGCCTACAGGCCGGTGTTGCTGGAGGGGAGTAGAGGAGAGGGAAGGTAGCAGGAGAGGAGCTCAGCAAGGTGGCAGGAAGTTAAATCATCATGCATCCCAGTGAAGATTTTGGCTTTTAGTCTGATATGGCAAGTTCCTGAATGCTTTCTGTGCTTTATTATAACTCAGTTTTAATAGCACCACCTTGGCTGCACATCCAGAGTGTGATCTGGGCCATAAGGAGTAAACTATGAACTAATAAGAGGGCTTTTGAAGTAAGCCACTATGTCTGCTTAGATCAGGATGGTTGTAGTGGAGATGGTGAGAAGTGGTTCGATGTTAAGTATGTAGTGACATTTATCATTGACAAGATTTTCAGAAGTGGAAGAGTTGTTCTTAGCTAGTACATAAACAGCTATCCATAGTAACAGGAGAAAAGAGGCAAGTTTTGGGTACAGAAGCCGAGAGGTATATAGAAATAATGTTGTTGGAAACATCTGCAAGTTTTTAGTGTTTCTCTTTTCTGAGTGAAAAGGAAACAAGATCACCAGCCCACAGTAGGATGTGGAGAATGGTGTTAGAGGTATGAGAATATGTTTGAAATGGTCATGTAAGAGAATGGGGAGAGCAGGTAGACTAGCAGGTGGACTAGGAAAGTACTATGGTATGCTGGCTGGTCAGCAATTAAGGCCCATCCATGTAAGGCTACTGATCATTAATCTAAAATTAGATTCATCTATATGATGTGTGCCTTATTCCAACCACATTTATCTTGACAGATACAGGAATTAAATGTGTAGGAAGTTGAGTCTGTTGTTGTTTTTTTAAGGTTTTATTCATTATTCATTTATTCTTACAGAGAGAGGAAGAGAGAGAGACAGAGAGGGAGAGACATCAATATATGGTTGCCTTTCACCTGCCTCCAGCTACAGACCTGGCTGTAGACCTGGCATGCAACCTGATTATGTGCCCAGGCTGGGGAATCAAACCAGTGACCTTTGGGTGCATAGGCTAGTGCCTTAGCCACTGTGCCACCAGCCAGGAGGAGTTGAGTTTAGTTAGGGTTATGGATTAGCTGAGACAGTATGATGAAGTAGAGAGGAGTAAAGAACTAGAATGATCATTATGATAAACTATGAGTTTAAACTGGGTTAGGATGACAGTAGAGATCAAGAGGGTAAGCATTAATGAAAATAAAAGGGGCACAAGGACTTATTGACAGTCTCAGTGGAAAGAGGGTTTTCAAGTTGGGCACTAGACAAAGGGATCTGAAAAGATAAGAGGCAGTGGCTGTTGACAAAAAAATTAGTTTATGGAGATATTATTTTACATCCATCAGACTGATAAAATCTAGATGCTCAGATAATGCTAAGTTATTAGTGAGGATGTGGACAAATAGGCATTATCATGCTTTGCTGATGTGAGGGTAGTAATTCTTCAAAGAAAACTGGCAGCACTCAGTGAACTTAAGTGAGATTATACCCCAAAATCCAGCATTCTGTCCATACCCAAAAATGTTTCCCATTAGTCCATGGAGAAACTCATAACTTAGGCAAGGAAAAGCAACTAACTACCAATGACTCAGGCGAAATAATCTCATTTATAGAGAACGCTTTAAATAAAAACATTGTAAAGCACTTTACTTCTATGCAAATAAGTTAGAAAACAAAAACTGAGTTAAATAAATAATTACCTAGAATAACATAAATTGCCAAAACTAATTCTGGAAGAAATAGAAATTCTGAATATATTGGTAACATTGAAAAAAGCTGAGAACAACAATGGCAACAACAGCAAATACCCAAAAGGTGCAGACATTTTCATAGCCATCATTCTAACCTTTAAGGAAACATATAAGTCTAATGCAGTTTATTATTATCTAACTATTAGGACTTAAGGATATTTTTTAAAGTATGTGTATTTAGTATGTATACTTTAATGTATATACAATATACAAAATCACAGTAACTCTTATACCAATATCATAAACAAAATTTTGTTCCAAGATAAGATAAAATAGCATAAAGACCAACCTTACTTATGATTATTGATGGAGAAAATCTTCAATAAAATCTTATCAAAATAAGTTAGCAAAATGTCAAATGGATGGTATATCATTATGGAATTTTTTGATGAGTATAAAGATGCTGTTATGGGTTGAATTTTGTCCCTTCAAAAGATGTTTAAATACTAATGCCTGTGGCTGACATTTGAAATAGGGGTTTTGCAGATGGTCAAGTTAAATAAGGTCATTAGGGTGGGTCTTAATATAATATGACTGACATCCATATCAAAGGGGGAAGTGTGGGCACAGACAGATACACACAAGGAGGGTACCACATGGAAATAAAGGCAGAAATGAGGGTGATACATCAGCAAACAAGAAATACCAAAGATTGCTAGCAAGCCACAGAAGCTAGAAAAGAAACATGGACAGATTCTTCTTCCTTGCCCTTACATGGTTAAAAAAGAAAAGCCATGAGATAATTCCAGTAGATGCTAAAAGTCACTTGAAAAATTTGACATTAATTCTTGACAAAAACCTAAAAAAATGTTTTAAAGAAAATTATGCAAAGAAATATATGTAGTATAAATCAAAATCTGCACCTTGCTTGCTAGGAAGATACTCTAATAATGCTCATTCAAATCAGAAACAAAACAGTATATTTAACGCTTTTTGAGAATTACTAACCAATACAACTAGATAAGAAAATAAAATCAGAGGAGGCAAAATTATCACTATATCCAGATCCAGGGATCACGCATCTTTTAAAAGAAAAACTGTCAACTAACAAAATTATATAAGATAGGAAATTTTGGTTAATTTCAAGGGGTAGAGGACTCTTTAAATAGATGGGATAAACTGTTTGAGTGTAATGAGGGCAGGTAGGGTGAATGACAGTACACCAGAGATGATATGTCCCAAATTTTGGTAGAAGGGCCCTGCCAAGACCTGCTTCTTACCTGCTCATCCTATAGCAATCTACCCACCTCCAGGACTTTCTCACTATGTAGTCCCAGTCTGCCTTCTAATTCAATGGCACAGACTCAGTAGAAAATTGACCAATAGCAACAACAGAAATAAACAGATCTTTAGTAAAACCAACCCAGTTCCTCATTTACTAAACATGATAAAAACAGTGGCACTAAAAAGAGAGACTGAGATGAACAAAGAAAAATTGATGACAGACATTAAAGAACTTAAAAAATAAAGCTCCAATTAGTAACTTTATAGTGATTCGGGAAGATGCTGTAAACATAGAACAAGAAAAACCTGTCTTAAAAATATAATAACTTGCCCTGGCCAGTGGCTCAGTAGATAGGCACCAGCCTGCAAAACCCAAAGGTCGCTGGTTTGATTCCCCAGTCAGGGCACATAACCAGGTTGCAAGCCAGGTCTCCAAACAAGGACTGTAGCTGGAGGCAGGTGAAAGGCCATCATACCTTGATGTTTCTCTCCCTCTCTGCCTCTCTCCCTTCCCCTCCCTCTGGAAGTAATAAGTAAAATCTTTTTTTAAATGTAGTAATTAAAAAATGAAAGCTCTTAGAAAGTAAACACATCATGACTAAAATTAAAAATTTAATCAAGGGCTGGAAGAGACCTTTAAAAATATCTTTCAGAGCACAGAGCAGCAAATCAAAGACATAAAAAAACAAAATCTGAGTAAAGGGGTAAATAAAGGATAAAGAGGATTCAAGAGGTGTGCCTCCCAAGTTGAGCCCCGGAAAGGGAGAACAGTATGAAGAAAATGGAGGGAGCACTAAAACAATAATAAACAGGAGTTAAAACATTTCTAAAGCTGAAAAGAGATGTGTTTGAGGATTCTAAAAGGCCTTCCTAGTGCATATCAGAGTAAGTGGTAAAAAAAAACTCACACTGATGCACACAGTATGACGTTCCAGAAAGACCTACATCAACACAAATCATGTGAAATTTCAGAAAACCAAGGGTAAAGAGATAATTCTATGACTTCCAAGAAAATAAAAAGACCAAAATTAGCCAGTCAATAGACTTCTTAATGCAATATTAGATAGCAAAGTTCTGGGGGAAATTTATTTTGACCCTAAATTCTATGGCCAATTATACCATCAGGCAAGTGGAGATGGAGAGAAAAAGACTCTCCAATTTGCAAGAACTTAACATTTACCTCCTGTAACCCCTCTTGCAGGAGGCTGAATATTCACTCCAGAAAAATATGTGTAGCAGCCCAGAAAGAAGATGATGTGAGTAACAAGGAATGGAGCAAGCTGAAGAGAGGAAATTTCAGGATGACAGCTGTGCAACGGGCCAGCATCAAACAGAAACACATACAAATTTCAAGAAGAATCTCTGCATAAAAGGACATGGAAATTAATCAAGCAATGGAATGATTAAGTGGCTGCATGATTATAGCAACATGGTAAATAAAGTATATATTTCCTCAGTAAGAGACCTCAGAATAAAAGAAACAGATTAAAAAATCATAATGCCAAGTAAAATAAAATGAAGCATAGTTTTAAGCTCTTGATGAAGTTCAGGAAAAAATAATTCACTTGATCTGGGTGCTTGAAATAAGTCTAGACTGAGTGCTTCTAGATTTGTGGCCTTGAACCTTGGACATCGGTCAGGGTTCAACCAGAAAATAAAACCAGTAAGAAAGTCACAGTAAGAGATTTATTGCAAAAGTTACACATATGTGGGACTTTCAGGCAAATCCCAAATTCAAAGGGCTGGCCATCAGGAAGGGCAGCTAGAACTCTTGGGTATGAATCAAAGCATCTGTCCACACGTGGAATTTCATTGTCAGGAACCCTAGCTCTGCTCTTCAGGCCTTTCAATCGACTACTTCAGGCTTACCAGGTTATCTATGACAATCTCGACTTAAAATCAACTGATCATGGGCTATAATCACATCTACAAAATACCCTCACAACAACAACTATATTTGTGTTTGAGTGAACTGGGGGTGGTAACCTAACCAGGTCAACATATCAAATTATCACAGCATGTGAAAAAGAAATTATAACCCTAGGTCAATATCTGACTCTGCAATAAACAAAACTTGTACAATCATTATACTATAAGAGCATTTAGTTGTTTTTTAACTTTCATAATAAGATTTTAGACAAATAATTATCTATTTTTGCAGAGCATATGAGAAAATGTCATCAACATTTTTATGTCAAGATATAAATAAAAACAAAAGAACATCAAGATGCTTAATTATTGTAGAAGGAGCTGGTAGGGGAAAGCTGCAAACAGCCTAATCATTTAATAGTTGGAGGCTGGCTAAATAAAGTTAAAATGTTCACACTATGAAACACTCTGCTGTGCATTGATTAAAATATGATGTATTCTCTCTTCTGATGTGAGAATTCCAAATTACACTATTAAGTGAAAAATCAAAGTACAGGTGAATGTATTTCATGTACAAAAATATACATGTATAGATGCATATATAAATCATTCTAGACCATACATATGAAGAACATACACATATTCACACACAAATGTATATCATCATGTGCTGCATAACAACTTTTCAATCAGTAAGGAACCTCACATAAGATGATGGTCCCATAGACTATAATGAAATGCCCGGTGATGTTGCAATTGTTTTAACACCTACCTCAATGGATTACTCATGTGTTTATGGTAATCTTGGTGTAAAAAAAAACTAGTGTGATTCCAGTTGCATAAAAGTATACACAGCAGATGCAATTATGGGCAGTGTATAATGCTTGATAATGACATGAATGTCTATGTTATTCACTTATGCATTTATTATACTGTACTTTTAATCATCACTTTACAGGGTGCTCTTTATACTTAGAAGAGCTGTGAAACAGCATGCCATATTATGCTGGCAGCAGCCTTGTACACCTCATGTTTACCGTGTCTCTTGATTGCATCATTTTCTCTTGTGCTTAATTTAATATTGTGTTGTTTTGTACAGTAACATGCTGCAAAGGTTTGCTTGAAGCCTAGGAGCACTAGGCTATACCATGCAGCCCAGGGGTATAGTGGTCTATACCATTGAGGTTGGTATAAATGTGCTCTATGATGTTTGCTCAAAGTCATCTAATCACACATTTATCAGCACATATCTTCATTGTTAGGCAGCATGTAACTATACATGTACATTTGTATATTTAGACATGTATGCATGTACATTAGTTCTTTATAAAGATAACCAGAAAATAAATTTTTATTGAAAGGAACTGTGGGAAGGCATAGGAAGATAAATTTCTATTTTTCAGTTTTCAGAACCATATAAATTTTTTTTTACAATGTACATGTAATACAATGTACATGTAATGTTATCTGGGTAATGGAATTAAAAGCTATTGAAATTTTTCTTTCATTTTCCAGGTTTAAGGAAAAAACCCACATAACCTAACAAATATTACATAAAATCTTTACTGAATGCTTACCATATGTTTGACAGTAAGTCACATCTCATCATGCAAAGGTATATAAGTTTCTGCCCTGAACAGAGTTCCTGCTCAGGTGGGTGATACATGTGCTCAAACAGAATGTTATAAAATATTGTGTAGTGATACAAATAAGCACCAGGTGTGGTGGGAGCATCAAAGGTCTAGCCCACTGATTTTCAATCAGTGCACAGCAAGAACTTTTAAAACATGTAATACTGAACTGTTTAGTCAGGGACACTGACCTCTGTTTCCAAATAATGAAATGAAAACAATCAACACAACAATAGCCATCCAATGTAAATTAATCAGAATTATACCTAATTTTTTGTCATATCAATAAAAAATACAATGTATTTTTGGTGTGCTACAGAATTTTAGTAATTAGTTTATGTGTGCCGTGAGATGAGAAGTCCCAGTTACACACCTGGAGAGCCTCAAGCATTCCTGTCTTGGCCAGAGAGACTAGAATATACAATCTGGAGAGGGAGGGGGAGTCATATGACTGAACTCTGAGGTTTGCTTTCTCTTCTATAAATAATGCCTAAACACTTGCCTCGCAGGTTGCATACAGATGAAATGAGACTGTATCTATAAAAAGCCTGGCACATAGTGGCATTCAAATCCAAATGCTTCCTCCTGCCTCTGACTCATTCCAGAAGCTGGGAAATTGCACCACGTAAAAAAGTTTTCCTTTTTTCTAGGTTAAACACCAACAAAAATCCAAGGGTAAATGACATGCCCAACTTGATGGGCTGGTTGGAGGTAGAGGCAGGGTTGCAGCGCAGACCCCCTAACTCGATGATGGAAGCACTTTGTGGGGTACATACAAGCATTATGCCATTTCATCCTCTCTGGTTTCTTATGTGTTGTGACAAGGTAGCAAAGTGGGTAGGGAGAGCAGGTGAGTCACAGAGACCCAAAGCACAGGCTATATTATGCTCCTTGGAAAAGGGCTAGGCCCCAGCTCTGCAATGACCAGTCTACCTCTGGGGTTCCAGCACCTTGGGCTTTACCTATACTTCTCAGCATCCAGATTGAGCAGAGGCTTCTGATCCTCAGTTCTGGAGAAGCTACTTATATTATTATCACTATCACATATTCATACAACCAAGTATGTTTAAATTGGGTGTGTGTTTTAATAAGTTAACCTTTTATCGAGGGTCCTTAGATGCCCAGTATGCAATAGAGATGAGGGTGAAGAGTATGTTTCTCCATTTTGTAGCACTTACCCATACAGAATAAAAGAGGTGGGGCTTCAACAGCCAAGGCATCTTAAGAGCTCATAAGTTTTTTTTAATGTTTGGAGGGTAGATGCTTATGAAATATTTAGTGATGCACCTCTGAAGGACCACCCCAGACAAATTGCACCTAGGAACCAGCTGCGCATCTGCTAAACTGACAAAGGGGACTCTTCAAACACTTCTTCTTAATGAGCAACATCGCAGATTACTCTACAGAGAAAAGTTCCAGATGATGCTAGTTAAATGTTGTGCTTTAGCCAATAATGAAACAACAGAAAAAGAAGTGAAAAAACAAATCCCATTTACCATAGCAACAAGAAAAATAAAGTACCTAGGAATCAACTTAACTAAGGAGGTAAAAGACCTGTATGCAGAAAACTACAGAACAATGAAGAAAGAAATCAAGGAAGACACAAATAAATGGAAGCATATACCATGTTCATGGATGGGAAGAATTAACATCATTAAAATGTCCATACTACCCAAAGCAATCTACAGATTCAATGCAATCCCAATTAAAATACCAATGACAGACTTCACAGAAATAG
>PVIW01013313.1:0-27919 GCA_004026585.1 Noctilio leporinus
CCAATTGAAAAATGGGCAAAGGACCTGAACAGACAACTCACTGAGGAAGATATACAAAGGGCCCAGAGGCATATGAAAGAATGCTCAACATCGCTAGTCATCAGAGAGATGCAAATTAAAACTGCATTAAGATACCACCTCACACCTGTCAGAATGGCAATCATCAGCAAATCAACAAACAACAAGTGTTGGCGAGGATATTGGGCAAAGGGAACCCTCATCCACTGTTGGTGGGAATGCAGGCTGGTGCAGCCACTGTGGAAAACAGTATGGGGTTTCCTTAAAAAACTGAAAATGGAACTGCCTTTTGATCCAGCATTTCCACTACTTGGACTATACCCAAAGAAGCCTGAGACACCAATTCATAAGAACCTATGCACACCTATGTTCATAGCGGCACTATTTACAATAGCCAGGTGCTGGAAACAGCCTAAGTGCCCATCGGTGGATGATTGGATCAAAAAACTTTGCTACACTTACACAATGGAATTCTATATGGCAGAAAGAAAGAAGGAACTTGTACCCTTTGCAACAACATGGATGGAACTGGAGAAAATTATGCTGAGTGAAATAAGCCAGTCAGTGAAGGACAGGTATCATATGTTCTCACCCATTACGGGACAATAATGAGCAAAACTAACAACAAGCAAAACAGAACCAAGTGTATGAATACAAGGAATAGGCCTGCAGTAGTCAGGAGGAAAGGGGTAGGGCGTAGGAGGGGGCAGAGGCCAAGAAGTGGAGCAGCTTAGACAGGAACCTAGTATAAAGGAACCATGGACATGGACTACAGGTGGGATTGACTTTGGGGGAAAAGGGTGGGTGGGGAGGGGGACAGAGGGGAGCAAAAAAGGGATGGATGTAATACAACAACAATAAAATTAAAAGAAAAAAAATATATGAGAAGTAACTTTTGAAAGGATATGTTGGGGATTAATAATCCATGTAGCTCTCAGTATAACTCAAGTGCTTGAGATTAGAAGAGATCCATTTCCTGAGGCTGCCTCTTTTTCTTAGTCAGGTCTCTGCAGTCTAAAGTCTAGCTTGTCTTGGAGTGGCAGGGCCTATGATTGTCACAGTCAGGGCTTATTATGAGTTTCAGCCCCCAGGTAGACTGGGCCTTCAGTAGCCTAGCTATGTTTTAGGGCTGCAGGTGTTCTGGGGCCCACATGGTGCCCCCTCCAACTCCTGGGGGAGGTTCCTGCCTGTGATGGGCACCTGGCACCCCTGCAGGGCAGTCTGCAACCTCGCTGGTTCCTGTGATGATTGGCCATGCCCCCACAGCTCCCAGAGGAGGCAGCCTCCATCTACCAACAGTACCCGGGGTCTGCCAACACTGCCCAGCTCCCCTGGGTGAAAGCCAATCCTCCAAGCAGACAAGCTCTCCGAGGAGTCCTTTATGCCACCTCTGTGATGTGCCCCTCCCAGCACGTCTGCAGTGTGACCTTAGTCACTGGCAATGGGCGGGTCAGTTGCCCCAGCTACAAGTTCCTGGCTCGCAGTTTGGAGTTTCTGCAAGAGCCTGCAGGCCTGTGTGGATGTGCAGGGCTGGGGCTCCCCTCTCACAGGGGCTTCAAGCTGCTGCTTCCCCGGTGGCCCAGCAGCACTGTTTTCAGCCCTCTCGCTGCTCCGGCTGGTGCACTTCCCTGCTCCTCGGCTCCTGCTCCCCACAGGACTCTTCTCCTTCGCCTCTGACCCAGTGAGGATCTTCCTCTCCCTGTTGCCGGAGAGAGGCTCTCACACAGTCCCTCCCCTGCAGGAGTTCAATTCCTTGTTCCCTCTGGTGTTTGCCCTCACTGTCCACACTTCACTGTTCAGATTTCTGGTTGCCAGGGTGCCTGGAGCTGGCTTCTGTTAAACACGTCCCTCTGGGTAGAGCCGCCACTGCCCAGAGCTGACCTAGGCCCGCAGGCCAGTCATGCAGAGCCGCCTCATCTGCTCTCCTGGAGGTCTCTGTTGCCTCTGAGTTGTGCTCCCCTGAATCCAGATGCTGGCCGCTCCAATTATTAGGGACCTGAAGACGTCTCACGCTCCCTATCCTTTCCTCCAGCTGCTCTGGTACTCGAGAACACCATCAGCACTGCTCTCTACTCTGTCGCCATCTTTGATCTCCAGCTAAAGCAATCTTGAGAAAGAAGAACCAAGTATGAGGAATCACAATACCAGATATCAAACTATATTACAAAGCTATTGTAACCAATACAGTCTGGTATTGGCATAAAAATAGACATATACTGTAGATCAATGGAATAGAATGTAAAGCCCAGAAATAAACCCAGGTCTCCATGGTCAACTAATTTTCTACAAAGGGTGCTAAACCATAAAATGGAGTGACAATAGCCTCTTTAACAATTGGTGTTGGGAGAATTGGACAGGCACATGCAAAAAATGAAATTAGACCACCAACTTACACCATACATCAGAATAAACCCAAGATGGATTAAAGACTTAAACATAAGCTGTGCCACCATAAAAGCTCTAGAGGAAAACATAGGGAAAAAATTGCAGCTATCCTATGTAGCAATATTTTCACTGATAGTTCTTCCAGGGCAAGGGAGATAAAGGAACAAATAAACAAAAGGGGCTACATCAAAATAAAAAGTGACTGATCAGCTAAAGAAAACATCAGCAAACTAAAAAGGGAAACAGCTGTGTGGGAAAACATATTTGCTAATGATACTTCAGAGAAAGGTTTGATCTCCAAAGTATATAAATAACTTTTATGAGTCAATCCCAGGAAGATAAACAACCAAATTAAAAAATGGGCAAAGGACCTAAACAGACATTGCTCTGAGGAGGACATAAAAATGGCCCATAGGAATATGAAAGAATGCTCAACATCACTAGCCATCACAGAGATGCAAATTAAAACCACAATGAGCTACCACCTCACACCTGTCAGAATGGCCATCATTAACAAATCAACAAGTGCTGGCAAGTGTCTGGAGAAAAGGGAACCCTAGTACACTGCTGGTGGGAATGCAGATTGGTGCAGCCACTATGCAAAACAGTATGGAATTTGCTCAAAAAACTAAAAACGAAACTGCCTTTTGACCCAGCGATTCCTCTGCTATGTCTACCCAAAGAACCCTGAACACCAATTCAGAAGAACCTATGCACCCCTATGTCCATGGCAGCACTATTCACAATAGTCAAGTGCTGGAAACAGCCAATCGCCCATCAGTGGATGAATGATTAAAAAAAAAAAAAAAAAAAAAAAAAAAAAAAAAAAAAAAAAAAAAAAAAAAAAAAAAAAAAAAAAAAAAAAAAAAAAAAAAAAAAAAAAAAAAAAAAAAAAAAAAAAAAAAAAAAAAAAAAAAAAAAAAAAAAAAAAAAAAAAAAAAAAAAAAAAAAAAAAAAAAAAAAAAAAAACTGGTTACTTACACAACAGAATACTACACAGTAGAAAGAAAGAAGGAATTCCTACGTTTTGCAACAGCATGGTTGGAACCAGAGAGTATTGTGCTTAGTGAAATAAGTGAGGTGGTAAAAGACAAATGCCATATGTTCTTACTGAATACAGAAGACTTATGAATAAACAAATAGGCAAACAGAAAGAAGCCAGAGACATGGGGGGTTGGAAGTAGCAGAATGCCTGTGACCAGAGGGTAGTGGGGAGGAGGTAGGAAGAGAGGAGGGGAGAGAAGGGGTAGTATTTGAATGAGGAGCTAATGTGAAAGATCCATGGACATGAACAAGGAGGTGGGAATTGATAGTGGGAGAGAGGAAGGGGGATAGGGGAGAGCAATGGGGGCAAATGAAACAGCTGTAATAAAATATTAATAAATCAATAAAAATGTTATTCCTTTTTTTTAGTTTTTGAAGGAAACCCCATATTGTTTTCCACAGTGGCTGCACCAGCCTGCATTCTCACCAACAGTGTATGAGGGTTCCCTTTGCCCCGCATCCTCGCCAACACTGGTTGTTTGTTGATTTGCTGATGATTGCCATTCTGACAGGTGTGAGGTGGTATCTTAATGCAGTTTTAATTTGCATCTCTCTGATGATAGCCAAGTGCTGGAAACAGCCTAAGTGCCCATCAGTGGATGATTGGATCAAAAAACTTTGGTACATTTACACAATGGAGTTCTATATAGCAGAAAGAAGGAACTTGTACCCTTTGCAACAACATGGATGGAACTGGAGAGTATTATGCTTAGTGGAATAAGCCAGTCAGTGAAGCACAAATATCATATGATCTCACCCATTACGGGACAATAATGAGCAAAACTAACAACAAGCAAAACAGAACCAAGTATATGAATACAAGGAATAGGCCTTCAGTGGTCAGGGGGAATGGGGTTGGGGGGAGAGGGGAGGCAGAGGCAAAGAAGGGGAGCAGCTTAGACAAGAACCTAGTATAAAGGAACCATGGACATGGACAACAGGTGGGATTGACTTAGAGGGGAATGGGTGGGTGGGGAGGGGCACAGAGGGGAGCAAAAAGGGGATGGATGTAATACAATAACAAGAAGATTGAAAAAAATGTTATTCCTGATAAGAATAACAGCGATACAAAATTCAGGTGTACCCTACCCCTACCACAGTGGAAAAGGTCCATATATTTCTGAGTTTGCTTGAGTACTGGAGCGTGTTCTTACTGTGCCTGAATCAAACCATTTGCCCCCGATATACATTAGTAAAGAAAGAGGCACAGTGGGACAGGACCCTGATTGCAGAACAAGCATTCCAAGAAGCAAAACATGTGTTTAAGCCTTCTAAAGCTCTGCATACTCTAGATCCTACCTGGCCCTGTGCATTAGATGTGCACGTGATGCAAGAGGGTTTGGATGTGGTCTGTGGCAGTGTTCACAATGACTGTAGTAACCCTTAGGGTTCTGGTTCCAATTATGGAAAGAAGCTGAAGTTCAGTATTCCTTAATTGAGAAGCAATTAGTAGCAGTGCATGCTTCTCTGTTAGCCACGGAGGCTGTAACAGGAAACACCTCTGTGACAGTGATTATTACCTACCCTATTGAAAATGGGTGCAGGACAGGATAGAAAAGTTACATAGTGGGACCACTCAGATGCCCACATTAGCCAATTGGAGGGTTCATCCACAGTAGAAGAGTGCTCTCTCTACCAACCCCCTGTGGGCTGAGTTGCAGGAAGTACTAGGTCCTGTGGCCTATGTGAGAAGGCTACTGCCCCTGCCTCAGGAGAAGAAATGGAAACAAGTCTGTTCCATGAAGGAAAAACACCCATCCCTGTGGATGCGTGGTACACGGACAAGTCAAGCAGAGGCCAACTCACCTTGTGGATGGCCATATCAATCCAGCCAGAAATGGACACCATATGGTTTGATACTGGTATTGGTCATAGTAGCCAGTGGGCTGAGCTACAGGCCATATGGTTTGTGGCTGTAAATGAAGCACTGCCCTTAATGATCTGCATTGACATCTGGGTGGTGTACTGGGTATTAACACTATGGATCTCCACATGGCATGCTAATCAATGGATGGTTATCCATAGGCCATTGTGGGGACAGGCTTTGTGTCAAGACTTATGGGAGTTAGGCCACCAGAAGCAGATTACTGTATATCATGTGATGGGGTATGCACCCACTAGCCTCCCCTAGGGATGATGAGATGGATATGCTAGCCAAAGGGAGATGGCTAAAAATGGTGCCCATAAGCCCATATGGGAAAGGAGTTGCCCAGTGGTTGCACTATTGAGTCTTGCATGCTGGGCAAAAACCATGTAGTTGACTGTGAAGGCTTGGGGACTAACTGAAATCTTAGCATAGGTGCAGGATGCTTGTGAAACCTGTGTTGTCTACTCATGAGAGAATCCCTAAAGACCTGCAGGAACTCTGAGCAGGAGATACGGAGATGAGCACCACTCACTCTGTGGCAGGTTGATGTGATTGGCCCCTTGTCTAGCTCAGAAGGGTACAAATATGCCATCATATGTGTGGACACAGGACTGTTAACTGCATACCCTGCATGCTACTAGATCAGAAAACAATACTTGCTGTACTATAGCGCTTATGCGCTGTCTATGTGGGACCCTTGATCATTGAGAGTGATTGGAGAATGCATGCTATATGTGCCTGAGACATGCAGATAGGCTGGAACTTTCATGTAGCTTATTATCCCTAGATGCTGGAATGATTGAGTGGTATAATGGCTTATTGAAGCAGAGTCTGAGCTACAGCCACTGCCACTACTACCCTGAGACTAGACAAACTGCCTGTGTACTGTCCTCCAGACTCTGAATGAGAAAAGTAGGAGGGTAGGTCCTACCCCAGTGGAAGCACTACTCCACCAAACTGCTGCTCCTATCCAGCTGCAAGTGCAGGCCAAAGATGCTTTGTTGAAGCCTGGCATAGGCAGGGAGGGAAACATTCTGTGCCTGTGCCTGAGGGCCTAGAGTAGGGACAGACAGCTACTTGAACATGGTTTTGGGAAGTAAAGGTCCCCCTGTATGTATTGGTTGGCCCTTATTGCCCCATGGGGACAGGGAATAGAAAAGAATTTGCGGTTAGTGCAATTAGAACTAATTAGAACGTGGGTGACATACCCTGGGCCAGCAGATCATGATACAATCCTCTGAGTGGTTCCTTTGTAACCTCCCTATGGCCTACGATGAGTCCTCTCTTACTGTAAGTAGATGCAGAACCTCCAGTTGAAGCATAAAAGGATCTGCGTCCAGGAGGGCCTCTGTTGCCAGCCACTGTTCTGTCAACTCATCTGTATACTGCCTAAAGGACTGGACTTGCCTTTACTAGTCCTAGTAACTGCTTTGTTTTTTCACCCATAGGGTGCAAACCAATACCTTAGTTGAATGGGCGCATACCTATGCCTCAGTAGCTAATTAGTCAGCCTGTTGAATCTGCACTGAAGTTCCACTTAGCACTTCTGCGGGTCTTCTGTAGTGCATACCACCAGCCTCCACAGCAAACTAGACCTGGCTGCAGAATCAGTAGAACAGTGCACATGACTTATGGAATGTAACCTGGACTGACATCTACATTGGTTTGGAGCAGCGGTATATCCAATCCCGACCTTAGAGTGGCTATGCCATATGGGGCAGTTCAGGGTGGCTCACAGCTTCCATCTGTATTGGGAATCTTAATGGGGAAGCCCATGTGAACTGAACTCCTGTAGAAACCAGAAAAGCTGGTGTCTGTGCTGCCTGTCACCTACCAGACCCAATAAGCAGAGACAGGGATTGGATTTTTAAAAAAGATTTTATTTATTATTTCCAGAGAGAGAAGAAGGGAGAGAGGCAGAGAGGGAGAGAAACTTCAATGTATGGTTGCCTTTCACCTGCCTCCAGCCATGGGCCTGGCTGGAGACCTGGCTTGCAACCTGGTTATGTGCCCTGGCTAGGGAATTGAACCAGCAACCTTTGGGTTCGCAGGTAGGTGCCTTATCCACTATGCTACCAGCCAGAGGGGATTGGATCTTTATGGGCGCTTTATTCAGATGGTCGGTGATCTGAGAAGACAGCAGGTTTGTACCCTAATATACTGTCTTACATTTCATTATAAATGGGCCCTTTTATGAGGAGGAAAAAAAAAAAAAAGGTGTAGGTAAGTGGTTTAGAATTCAGGGAAAAAGTTAATGAGATCAAAGGTGCTTTCTCTGTGTACTGGGTGGAGGCCCCCTCACCCTGGAGTATAAAGGCTCAGATACTAACTTGATTGCCTGCAGTCCTCCTAATGCACAAAGGTGGAACTGCTTATGGTACCTAGAGTCAAGGTGGATCATCCCTCTAAGTTCCTGAAACAAGAGCTTTTTTCTTTTTCTTTTTTTAAAAGATTTTATTTATTATTTTTAGAGAGACGGATAGGGAGAGAGGCAGAGAGAGAGGGAGAGAGACATCAATGTATGGTTGCCTTTCACCTGCCTCCAGACATGGACCTGGCTTGCAACCTGGTTATATGTCCTGGCTGGGGAATCAAACCAGCAACCTTTGGGCTTGTAGGGCGGCACCTTATCCACTATACCACCAGCCAGGGCAACAAGATCTTTTTACATACATTGATTACTAAGCTTGTTAGCTGTTACCTGGAACTAAAATTTTCTAAAATTTGAGTCCCCTGTCACTATAAGCTTGTGTCAGAACCACACTAGAAAGCCTTATTGGGAAGCATGGACCATTGCATAGGCCGCAGTTCCTGCTAGGGCCATTTTGGTGTGTAGTTTGTATGGGTGGCTTTACTTACCCGGAAATTGGACTGGCTGCTTTACCTGGGGATGGCCTTACTTGCCTGCCAAGTTCAGAAAATGTTGATAACCTAGCTGACCAAATGGGAAGTATTCAAGGCATGACATTGGGAAAACGCACCTTCTGGTGGTATTACTCATTAGCTATTTTCTCTTCTCAAGTTGCATCCATTCTAACAGAAGCTGAGATAACTGCTCTGGCCTTGCATACTGCTTGAGCATTGAATGCAACACATGAGTCTCTGAGCCTCCTGAATGAGGAGGTATAGCATTTACAAAAGGTAGCTCTGCAGAATTGCATGGGTTTAGACATGCTCACAGCCTCATAAAGTGGAGTGTGTGCCTCAAGGCTGAATACTGTATTTATATCCCGGATGTTTGCCATAATGTTAGCCAAGCTCTGTGGGCCCTAGGCTCTGGGGCACATGCTATTGAGTACCTAACCAGCGACCCACTGCAAGAGTGGTGGGCATCCTTAACCTGTAAGTGGTGCTGGGGCCTCGCTATATTGGGAGGCAGTGCTTGCCTGCTATTTGCTGTTGTAGCATAGATTGCTGTTGTGGTTATGAGTGCAGGGCTCAGCCCTCCTTACCAAGGGACCTGGCAGAAGACGGAACTTGTATAGACTGTATGGAGAGGAAACCTGCAGGGGTAGAATGTGGGGAAAATGGAGTCAGTCAGGCTCCCTCACCCTCGACATCTGGGCTGAAATGATTCAGCAAAAGCTTATGTAACCATAGCTAGCATGCACACATGCAGGACACTTGGTATTGTGCAACGAGTGATGTCCTACTGTAACAGGAGCCATTGTGGGGGGTCTTCAGTTTAAATGGGCCCATTTTGCCCACTGCCAGGAATGACTCTTAATAACAGTTTGATGAAAAGGAAAAGTATTTTGTTTATTTGAAGGGTGTACAAATTTATATTAAAGGTGCAATTATGCCATTAAATCACCCAAAATATACAGTCCTGCCCGATTAGGCTAGTTTTCAAATAGACAAAAGATACCATATTTCAGAAACACAACAGTTCACAACTTAGCAGTCCACTTATAAATTCAAAGTTCCCAGCAGCTGCTATACTCAATTAGGGGAGGATCTTGCACATACTCCCATATCCTTATACCACATGTAATTCCCTATCTCTGCGCAAGCTGCATGTCTCCCTTTCCCCTTTTTGCCTCCCCTTCTCAAACCTGGTGAGTTCTCAGGCCACGTGTCTATCTGTGGATCATCGGGGTGGGGGTGGGGGAGGGAGGGAGGGACTGTGTGTCCTTCTGCATGTCAGTCCAGGAGAGAGTGAAAGAGACCAAAAGAGACCGTGTGTCTGCTGCCCTATTTTAAGCCCTGATGGTGGCCTGTGACCCAGTGGTAAGGTGACCGATCAAGGCCACCTGTGAAATCTTGTGTAGCCTTGTAAATTCTTTCATCACTATTCTGTGGTCAAAACACCCTCTCATCTTCTTACTAAGACAATAGCTCCCAGCTGTAGATATGCAAAGTACTTCTCTCAGGAAAAATGTCTGTATTTCAGCGTCCCATCTCCCATCTTCAAACTACAAAGAGTGGAGGATTTTGGCTTTCTCCCACTCTATAACACTATCTTGGAATGCAGCTGGCTTTGTGTGCACATAGTACATAAGGAGTGAGAGCTTTCTACTTGCATGAATTGCCCTAGCTGATGCAATAAATGCAAATCAAATATCCCGATGGTTCCATGCATTTTCTTCCATCTGTCCAAATCCTGAGTGAACCTGCCTGGTCTTGAACATTTGCAGAATACTATGCCAGTGAGGATATAGGGCTTCTAGTCTATATATATATAAGCTGTATAGCTAAGTAGCTTTGTAACCTCAGCAAGTCACTTAGCTATATGTTTATGTGTTGTCTATCTACCTATCTATACATATAAATACAATATATACTACTAATGAAGTCATACCTTGGTACTCATTGACTTTAGAACTCATTAAATCCTGTACTCATTGCTTTTTTATGAGAAAAAATGTTTCAGTACTCGGCACTTGCTCAGGACTCATCCTACTTGCTAGAACTTGTATGAGTTATAATGACACCCCACAAGAGAAAATGCCTCATTGTTTAGTACTCATTGGTTTTGTCACTTGCTGTGAGTTCTGGAAGGAACAAATTAACCAGGAATACCAAAGTACCTTCTTCTTTGGGTGATCTCAGTCTTTCCCCCTTCAACTGATTGAATAAGGCCCACCCACATTGGGATGGTAATATGCTTTACTAAAAGTTTGCTGATTTAAATGTTAATTATATCTAAAAAATACCTTAATAGAACATATAGACTAGTGTTTGACCAAATAACTGGGACATCATGGCTTAAGACATGACACATAAAATTAACCATCACAGTGGTGATCTAAGAAAACACCTGTAAAGGAATGAAGAAATGATACAGGGAAGGAAAGTAGCTAAAGAAGGATGTGTTATCCATATACATTACCAGTTCTGGAGATCTATATGTAGCAGAGTAGAACACATGCCTCCAAGTTGTCTTGGCCAAAGGGTGAAGGAGCTGGCTCATTCATACAATAACTCCCATCAGTCATTGGTTCGGAGCTGCTTTCAGTGTATGGACTAATTCTTCATCCTTCAGAGCTGCCACATAGGCAGGTTGTGCAAACATCAGTAATTGGAAGTTGGGTCCTGGTACATGAAAATTGTAAGGGCTAAGGTCCATGGGTGGGGACATGAAATGTCTACAAAAACAGGAAAAAAATAATGCAATCTCCCTTTTTGAGAGTTCGTAACAGTAAAATGAGAAAATGTATATGAAAGTACTGGTTGTCTTTATAAATGAGGTATAATTAATTATTTAATTAAAAAAGCTAGAACTTTAAATTAAATACCCTATTTCTCAACTACTTCATTTAATAAAGATTGTACTGACAAATGCCATGTCAGGCTAGTCTCTATATAACTTTTCAGTCGCAGTGAGAATGTTGTATTCCAAGGAGGCCTTCACTGTCTCCTCTGGATAGGTCAAGTCCCATGTTATACTCTCAAAAAACCCTATTCTTTTCCTTCAGAGTATTTCCAAACTCCCTGAAGGAAGGAGCCATATTTCTTTTTATGAATTAATGTGCTTTTAATTACCTCAGTAAGGTTGATTATATTATTTTTTTAAATTTTATTGTTGTATTACATCCATCCCCTTTTTGCTCCCCTCTGTCCCCCTTCCCACCCACCCATTCCCCCCAAAGTCAATCCCACCTGTTGTCCATGTCCATGGTTCCTTTATACTAGGTTCTTGTCTAAACTGCTCCCCGTCCTTGCCTCTGCCTCCCCCCTCCTGATTATATTCTTATTCCTATTATCAGAATTAGAAAGCTGATCCTGGCTGGTGTGGCTCAGTGGACCGAGCACCGGCCTTCGACTCCAAGTATTGCTGGTTCGATTCCCAGTCAGGGCACATGCCCAGGTTGCAAGCCAGGTCTCCAGCCAGAGGAACCATATTTCTTATTTACTATTGACACAACAATACCTAGCACAGTATGTAAAGCATAACAGGTGCTTAATAAATATTTGATCAAAAATTAAGAAGAAAAGCTTTATTAAAATTTATAGCAAATTGATAAGTGCTATAAAATAAATTCATGTGACTCAACTTAGGATCAGAAAATATCTTTGGGGGAGAGTCCAACATGGCTGCAGAGTAGCTAGAAGCTCTGTCCACTTGCTCCCAGCCCCTGGCCAGTCTTGCAGGTAAACTCCAGAGCAATTTGAAAGTTCAGTTGAGTGTGTGTGAGGGAGGGTGTGTGCCGGTGAGTGTGCATGCGTGTGAGCAAGTGTGAGCTTGGGGACAGGTGGTCTGGACTCTCTCCAGGCAGAGTATCTGTGGCCACCACTGCTGCCACTCAGCCTGGTATTTCTGGCTCCACAGGTTTGGAACATGTGCCATTTTGTGAAATTTACAAAATCCTCGGGAATAAGCTGCTGGAGCAGCTGGGCCTGTTGCCCAGTCTTGCCTCTGTGCCATCCCTATTGGGAAACTGGAGAGGGTGTTGTCGCCTCCCTATCCCTGTACTGCTGGGGCTGCAAGGCAGACAGAGCCTGATGGATGAGGCTCAGGATCAGGTGAGGACCTGGGAGTGCCAGGGAAGAAGAGAGGCAACTAGCTATGGAGACCATGGTAGGAATGTAGTGTCAGGAGCCTGAGGCTGAGATTCACTGGAGCAAGCAGCATGAGCACCCTGCCATCGTCCTGTGTTATAGTTTTGCTACTGTACTCTCCCATTCCTTCCCCAACCTCATCACAATGATATGAGACTTGAAAAGAAGATGATACATACCAGATATAATGATTTGGGAGAGAGGAGGAGGCATTGGTGTGAGAGAAAAGCAGTGATAGGTGGCCTCCTAGATGTGCCCCAACTGGGAATCTACCCCACACATAGAAGCCCTCTCAAGGCACCAGCGGATGTGGTAGTTGAGCCCCTTAGCCAGATGTAGGGAAGTTTCCACCAATGAATGGGCCAGTAACAATTAGGACCCAAATAGAACAGGAGAGCCAAAATAACTCACTCAAAGAACATTCCTAGAGCATCTAAATTAGGAGATAAAGGAATCTTCATCCTGTGGGCTCTCTCTGCTAGACAGAGATGAAAACTGCTGGAGACAAGTCCACCATCTTTTTTTTTCTTTCTGAGAAAGGCAAAAACAGGTTTTGAATTTGAGACTACCCATCTTAGGCCCCAGCAAAGGGAGGGCAGTGCAACTTGGAGTCCCACAAGGTGCATCTAGAGTGGGAAGCACTGGGTAGAGAGTTAGGGAAGTGGCTGTGGGATTCTCAGGGCTAGGATATACATGGACTCCATAGCAGCCATCTTTCTTGAGAAGAGCGAGCCCTTCCCAAAGGCAAATTATCCTGTGGGTTACTGTTTCCCTCATCCTCTGGAATTCCCCATTGCCACATCCTCTGAAATCCTGTTGCTTTACCCTGCACTGCATTTGTTCTTTATTCAGTTTTGTTCCGTCTTGGGTTTGTTTGTTTGTTTCTTCTTTTCTCTCACCCTTTATCCTTTCTGGGGAGATAGCAACATAAACAGACTCATGGGTTGTCAGAAATTAGCTGTGGGACACAGACTGGTGTTTGCCATTGGGGATGCAGAAATCACAGCTGCCTGATTCTGCCAGAAGCCCTCTAAAAAATAGTCAGGTCTGAGACTACTCTAATATTGACTGCAGGCCTGCCAGCAGAGACAGACAGAGTTGGCTCCTACAGTGACTTGGGACAATTACCGACACACCCCTGGACCCACTGCTGATAAAATATAGCTTTGCAGAACAGCTTTGCCCACCATGGAAGCAGCCAAGCCCAGAGGAATCAGCCACAAATTCTGGATGGCTTATACCTTCAAAAAGGCTGCCAAGGGCCAGATGTGGATAGCACCTGACATTGATTTAAACCAGACTCAGACATCAGAGTGGTTTCCAAAAGGAGAAACCAGCAGGAAAAATCTAAATTCTGCTGAAATGAATTCACTTGGTTTGTTTATAATTATTTCCATGGTTTTCCTTTTTCAGTCTTTTTATTATATTTTACTGAAAAAAATTTTTGGTGCTCTAATTTTCCTTTAATATATTTTATTCTACACTTATCTTTGATTATTCCATTGTTCTTTTCTTCTCTCCTTTTTATTATTTTTATTACTTTTTCTGTGTTCCTGTTTTCCTCTTTCAATTTGTTACTTGTTTTAGTTCTCTTCCCCTTTCTCCTCTCATAATCTCTTTTCTTTCTTTTGGTCTTCTCAGCTCTTTCCCCTTTTACCCTTTCTCTAGAATTCCATTTCATTTTACACTTTATTATTCTTTGCTCTCTTGTTGTTGACATTGCTGTTTTGGTTGTGGTAGTTGCTTGTGTTGGTGTTGTTTACTTTGTTCTGGCAGCACCTATACAACAGCATACTACATGTGGTGTAGGTTGAACCTCTTAGCCAGATGGAGAAAAGTTCCCACCAATGAATGGATCAATAACTATCATGACCCAAATACACCAGGAGAGCTTATATAACCCTGTCATTGTCTCATGTTACAGTTTTGCTGCTGGACTCTTTCCTTCCCTCCCCAACTCTATCAGGATGATATGAGATTTGAAAGAATATGATGCATACAGGACATATTCTACTGATAAGGGAGAGAGAGAGAGAAGCATCACTGTGAGACAGAAGAGTCTATATGTGGCTTCATATAGGTGTCCTTACTGGGGATCGAATCCACACTTAGAAGCCATTTCAAGACAGAGTTCATCATGGTAGGGAATGACCCCTTTACTCAGCTAGATGAAGGAAAGTTCCCACCAACAAATGGGCCAATAATAATCAGGACCCAAATACAACAAGAGAGCCCACATAACCCAGACAAATGACTTCTCAAGAGTATCTAAGTCAGAGATCATGGTGTTTGCTACACTGAGTCCCACAGGACTCCTAACACACAGGCCACTCCATGAGACAGAAAGTCAAAACAGATAAATTTAATACATAAAAACACCACAAAGAGGCAACTAAAATGGGGAGACAAAGAACCCCAAAATTAAAGAAAAGCAGAACTTTCCAGACAAAAGAGCTAAGTGAAATTGAGGCAAGGAATTTATCAGACACTGAGCTCAAAGTACAGTTTTAAGGATGCTCAGGAACTTAGTGAGAGCCATAAGGAAGTTAGGGGAACTACATAGATACCATGAATAAGAACCAGATGGAAAGGAAAATGCAATATCTGAAATGAAGAACACACTAGAAAGAACTAAAAGCAGGCTAAATGAAGCAGAAAGTCAAATTGGCAAGTTGGAAGACAAGGTGGAAACAACACCCAGGTAGAGCAACAAAATGAAATAGAACCCCAAAAGAAATAGGTAGTTTTAGGGAGCTTCGGGACAAAATGAAACATAGCAATATTCACATCAAAGGGATACCGAAACAAGAAGAAAAGTAGCAATATATAGAAAACCTGTTTGAAAAAAATAATTACAGAAAATTTCCCTAACTTGGTGAAGGGAAAATTCATGCAAATCCAGGAAGCACAGAGGGTCCCAATGAAGATGAACCCAAAGAGGCCCACTCCAAGATACATTCAATCAAAATGGAAAGTTTAAAGACAAAGAGAGAATCTTAAAGGCAGCTTGGGAGAAACAGCTAGTAACATGCAAGGGAGCTTCAATAATGCTATCAGCTGGTTTCCCAACATAAACACTACAAGCCAGATGGGTTTGACATGAAATATTCCAACCAGTGAAAAACAAGGACTTGCAACCAAGACTACTCTATCCAGCAAGGCTCTATTTTAAAACAGAAGATGAAATGAAGACCTTCCCAGACACAAGAAGGGTAAAAGAATACATATCCACTAAACCATCATTGCAAGAGATGCTAAAAGGACTGCTTTAAGAAGATAAAAAGGTGGGGCATGGGTACACAGGGAAAAGTGGCAATAAATAAGTATCTATCAATAATAACCTTAAATCTAAATGGATTAAGTGCTCTAATCAGCAGACACAGGGTAGCTGAATGGATAAAAAACATGACCTGCATATATGCTGTCTACAAGAGATGCACCTAAGAACAAAATATATACACAGGCTAAAAGTGAACCTCCATATAGGTTCACTTAAATATATAAAGACAATCTTGGAGAACTTTAAAGAAGAAATTGACAGTAATATAGTTATTATAATGGATTTTAATACCCCACTGTCAACAATGGCTAGGTCTTCCAAACAAACATGAACAAAGATGTTGCACCATTGAATGGCACTCTAGATCAAATAAATTTACTTGATATTTACAGAAGATTTCACCCCAAAGAAGCAAAATATACACTCTTTTCAAAGGCACATGGATCATTATCAAAGACAGACCACATGACAGGGCACAAAACAAGCCTCAATAAATTCAAGAAAATTGAAGTCATATGAAACATCTTCTTTTTTAAAAAAAAAATTTATTGTTGTTGTATTACATCCATCCCCTTTTTGCTCCCCTCTGTCCCCCTCCCCACCCACCCATTCCCCCCAAAATCAATCCCACCTGTTGTTCATGTCCATTGAAGCATCTTCTCAGATCACAATGACTTGAAACTTGAAATCAATCTCAAGAAAAAGAAAAACTGAAAAACATTCAAATACGTGGTGGCTGAATAATATGCTATTAAATAATTAATGGGTTAACATTGAGATTAAGGAAGATATCAAAAATTATCTGGAAGAAAATGAAAATGAACACACAACAACCCAAAAGCTATGGAGCACAGCAAAGACAGTCCCGTGAGGAACGTTCATAGCAATACAGGTCTATCTAAAGAAGAATTAAACATTTCAAATAAACAACTTAACCCTAAATCTAAAACTACAAGAGAACAACAACAAACAGCTCAGAGCAAACAGAAGGAAGAAAATAATAAAGATCAGAGCAGAATTTAATGACATAGAGACTAATGAACAATTCAAAGGATCAATGAATCCAGGGTCGGGTTCTTTGAAAAGATAAATAAAATTGACAAATATAAAATAAAATATGAAATAAAAGAAAAGTAATAACTGATACTATAGAAATATAAAGGGTTGCAAGAAATTACTATAATAACCATATGCCAAGAAATTGGACAACTTGGGCAAAATGGATAAATTTCTAGAAATATACCACATATCAAAACCGAGTCAGAAGAAGCAGAAAACATGACTAGACCAATAACAACTAGCAAACTTTAAACAGTAATCAAAAATCTACAAACACACAAAAGCTCTGCACTGGATGGCTTCACAGGAGAATTTTACAAAACATTCAAAGAAGAAATAATATTCATTCTTTTCAAATTATTCCAAGATTTTCAAGAAGTGGGAAGACTCCCAACTTCTTTATTTTTATTTTTATTTTTTAAAATTTTATTGTTGTTGTATTACATCCATCCCCTTTTTGCTCCCCTCTGTCCCCCTCCCCACCCACCCATTCCCCCCAAAGTCAATCCCACCTGTTGTCCATGTCCATGGTTCCTTTATACTAGGTTCTTGTCTAAGCTGCTCCCCTTTCTTGCCTCTGCCTCCCCCTCCCCCCATCCCCTTTCCCCCTGACCACTGAAGGCCTATTCATTGTATTCATATATTTGGTTCAGTTTTGCTTGTTGTTAGTTTTGCTCATTATTGTCTCGTAGGAATTCTATATAGCAGAAAGAAAGAAGGAACTTGTACCCTTTGCAACAACATGGATGGAATTGGAGAGTATTATGCTTAGTGAAATAAGCCAGTCAGTGAAGGACAAATATCATGTGATCTCACCCAACTTCTTTTTATGAGGTTAGTATTATTCTAATCCCAAAACTAGGACCACAACAAAGAAAGAAAATTACAGGTCAATATCTCTGATGAACATGGATCCTAAAATCCTCAACAAAAAATGAGCAAACCTGATCCAGCAATCTATTAAGGAGATCATATACCATGTTCAAGTGGAATTTATTTCTGGAATGCAAGGATGGTAAAATATTTGCAAATCAATAAATGTGATATATCACATAAACAAAATGAAAGACAAAAACCACATTACTGTATCAATAGATGCAGGAAAAGCATTTGACAAAATCCAACACCCACTTGCATGTAGATTTTTTTTTTAGCAACTTTATTCACAAACTCGTAATTGCCAAAACTTGGAAGCAATCAAGATGTGCTTCCATAAGTAAATGGATAAATAAACTAAGGTATATCCAGACAATGGAATATCATTACGTGCTAAAAAGAAATAGGCTATCAATTAAACCATGAAAATGCATGAAAGAACCTTAAATGAATATTACTAAATGAAAGAAGCCCATCTGAAAAGGCTACATGTTATAGGATTCCAACTATATGACATTCTACAAAAAGCTAAACTATAGAGTGAATAAAAAAGATCACTAGTTGCCAGGGGTTAGGGGGAGGGAGGGATGAGTAAGTGGAGTACAGAGGACTTTTAGGGGAGTGAAACTATGCTACTATGTGATACTATAATTGTGTATAAATGTCATTATATATTAATCAAAATGCATAGGATGTACACCAAGCATGAACTTAATGGAAACTATAGGCTTGGGATGATAATGATGTGTCAGCGTAGGTTCATTAATTATAATAAGTGTATGGGGTATGCTGATAGTGGAGGCAGCTGTGCATATGAGAGGCATGGGGCATATAGCAATTCTGTATTTGCCATTCAATTTTCCTGTGAATGTGAAACTTATTTAAAAATAAAATTAAGCCCTGAAAAAAGGTCCAGCCACCCATTTATGATACAAACACTAGTAGCCAATGAGGTTTATCTGAGGCACGATTATTGCTAATTGAAACAAACACTCAGTAAAGTTGGAATAGAGGAAAAATACCTCAACATATTAAAGGCCATGTACGAAAAACCTACAGCCAACAATGGGCAAAAACTGAAAGGATTTCCCTTAGTATCAGGTATAAGACAAGGTGCCCATTTTCACCACTCCTATTTAACATAGTACTGGAAATCCTAGCCTCAGTGATCAGACAAGAAAAAATAAATAAAAGGCTCCATGAAAAACTACTCATAAGTGAATTTGGCAAAGTAGTAGGATGCAAAATCAACATTCCAAAATTGATGGAACTTTTGTGCATCAGCAATGAACTATTAAAAAGAGAAACTTAGAAAAAAAATCCATTTACTGTAGCAAAAACAACAACAGCAGCATAAAGTACCTAGGAATGAATTTAACTGAGGAGATAGAAAACCTGTACTAGGAAAACTATAGAACACTAAAGAAAGAAATTGAGGTAGATACAAATAAATGGAAGCATATACTTTGTTCATGGATTGGAAGAATTATCATCATTAAAATGCCCATTCTTCCCAAAATAATTTATAGATTCAATGCTATTCTTATTAAAATATCAATGGCATACTTCAAAGTTATAGAACACATATTCCAAAAATTTATGTGGATCCAAATGAGATCCTGAATAGCATCAGAAATCTTGAGAAAGAAATACAAAGTTGGCAGGGTTACAATACCTGCTATCAAACTATACTACAAGGCCACTGTAATCAAGACAGTCTGGTACTGACATAAGAATTGACACATAGATCAATGGAACAGAATAGAGAGCCCAGAAATAAACCCGGGACTCTATGGTCAATTAACATTCGACAAGTGGGAATAAGCATACAATGGAGTAAATACAGCCTCTTCAATAAATGGTGCTGGGAGAAGTGGATTGGTACATGCAAAAAATGAAACTAGACCACCAACTTATACCATACACCAGAATAAACTCAAGATGGGTTAAAGACTTAAATGTAAGTCCTGACACCATGAAAGTCATAGAGGAAAACATAGGCAGTAAAATTTCAGATACCCAACATAGTGCTATTTTTGCTGATGTACTGTATATTATAGGGCAAGGGCAATAAAGAAAAAAATAAGCAAATGGGACTATATCAAATTATAAAGCTCCTGCATGGCTAAGGAAACCTTCATCAAAATGAAAATGGAACCAACAGTAGGGGAGAACATATTTGCCAACTATGACTTGGACATGGGTTTAAGCTCCAAAATATATAAATAATTCATAAATGTCAACACCAGGAAGACAAACAATTTAATTAAAAACTGGGCAAAAGATCTGAATAAACACTTCTCCAAGGAGGACATAAAGATGCCCCATACACATATGAAAAAATGCTCAAAATCACTAGGCATCAGAGAAATGAAAATCAAAACCAAAATGAGATATCACCTCTCATGTGCCAAAATGGTTATCATTAATAAATCAACAAAGAACATGTGCTGTCAAAGTTATGGAGAAAGGGAACCCTAATTCACTGTTGGTGGGAATGCAGATTGGTGCAGCCACTGTGGAAAACTATGGAATTTCATCAAATAATTCAAAATGGAACTATCTTTTGACCTACTGTTTGCACTTCTGGGATTATACCTAAGAATCCTGAGTCACCAATTCAAAGAAGTTAGGTACCCCTATAGCCAAGATTTTGAAAAAGTTTAAGTTCCCATCAGTAGATGAGTGGATCAAAAAAGTGTGCTATATTTACAGAATGAAATACTACACAATAGAAAAGAAAACAAAGAAATTCTTGCCTATTGCAACAGTATGGATATTGGTGGAACTGACAACTATTATGGTAAGTGAAATAAGTCAATGAAAGATGAATATCATATGCTTTCACTTATAAGAAGAATTAATGAACCAAATAAACTAATAAGCAAAACAGAACCAGAGACATACAATCAGGGAATAGACTGACAGGTCTAAGAAGGGAGGACGGAGGTGGGAAGTGACTGAAAGAAGGTGAAGGGATTAGTCAGTGAACACACATGAAGGACCCATGGATAATGGTGTGGGGATTGACTATGGAAGAGGGGGGCAGGTTGGGTGAAGCAGAGCAAAGAAAGAAAATGTGGGACAACTAACTGTAATAGCATAAACAATAAAACATCAAAAATAAAAATAAATCATTTGGAGAACCTGCTTTAATGAAGAGACAAATTATGATGCTTATAAGCATGGCAATTGTTGGTAAGTAAATGGGTGCTCTTACAGTATTTGAGGAAATTTACTTTTTGAATATTATGTACTTGCCTTCAAGCTTCCACAAAAAGTGGCATGGTCATATATCTGATAAAGGGTTGATGTCTAAAACATAAACAACTCATACAAACCCATAGCAAAATAACAAATAACCTGACTAAAGATGGGCAATGGCATGAATATACATTTTACCAAAGACTTGCAAATGACCAATAGACATATGAAAATGTGCTCAACATCTCTAATCATCAAAGAAATACAAATCCAAACCACAATAAGATAGCACCTTATTTGAATGGCTATTTTCAAAAAGAGAGAACAAGTGCTGGTGAGAATGTGGAGAAAAATAAACCTTTGATTGGAGTGTAAATTTGTATAACCACTATGGAAAACATTATGAAGGTTCTTCAAAAAATTGAAAGTAGAATTACTATGTGATTCAGCAACCCTACTTCTGAGTATACATCTAAAGGAAGTGAAATCATTATCTCAAAGAGATATCTACACTCTCATGGTCATTATAGCATTATTCACAATAGCCAAGGTATAAAACCAACAACTTAAATATTTGTCAATTGGTGAACGGATAAAGAAGATGTGATACATATATGCAATGGAATATTATTCAGCTTTTAAAAAGAACAGAAACCTGCCATTCGTGATAGCATGGGTGAATCTGGAGGGATTATGCTAAGTAAAATAAGCAAGACAGAGAAAGACAAATATTGCATTATCTCACTTATGTGTAGAATTATTTTAAAAGGTAAACTCATTGTAACAAAAACTAGAATGGTGGTTACTAGAGGCTAAATTATGGGGGAAAAGTGAAGGGTAAAAAATAAATAAAAAAGAAAGTAAAATGGTATTTTCCAGGAGCTGAGAAGAATGGGTCATAGGGAGCTATTTTTTAATGGGTGCAACATTTTAATTTTGCAGGACGAAGAGTTCTGGAGATATATGGTGGTGATGATTACAACAACATGAATGTAATTAATCACTAATAGTACATTTTTAAATGGTTAAGAAAATAAGTTATATTATGTGTATTTTACCACAATAAAAATTGGGAAAAAATAAGGAAAGAATATTTTCCTGGGAAAATGTTTATTTTAAAATTGAAAAATGAAAACATATACTCATTTTATTATGAAAATGAAACTAATTATGGAAAAAAATGAGTTGCACAAAGATATATGTATCTATATTTGAAGACTTGGCTCCATTTAGAACAATCAGTGCTGCATTAGGTTACAAGTGTATAATATTGAAATGTTGGAAAATAAAACAAACTGAACCATCTTGTTTTCATAAGTTAAGATCCTAAAAAGTTAAGGCCTAAAATTGAAATTTCTTCTTGGAAGTCCAAAGATTTGAATTCTTCACTCCAAAGAAATCAAGGTCCAGAGTTTATTCTCTATAATTTTTTATTTTGCTCAGCCTCACCTGCAGGTGTCCTCAATGTCTGGGTAGAATGGGACTTTCTTCAGCAGCTGCTGCCTGGACTGTCTTCCCTGAAACAGGCATTGCTCTTGAAAGTTTAATTAGCCTCTCTTATGCCTGCTTTTAAGTCACACAACTATGGCCAGCCATACTGGTTTTCCATTTTTCTACAGCTCAGCCTCAGCATATATCTTTAATCGGCCACACTAAAGTAAGGAGTTCGGTCTTTTTCACCAAGTGAAATGACTTAAAAAAGGTGTTTTAAAAAGAAAGGTGACATGATGATCAGACATGAATTTTTAATAGATCCAATTGACAGAAGAATGTAGAGTAGTTGGAAGGGGAATTTAGATAGGTGAAAGGAGGCTGAATAGGCCAGGCTAGAATTGATGACAGGGTGGTGACAATGGTGATAGAGTAGAGAAATGAATTTTAAAATGTTAGGAGGTAAAATCAGCAATATGGATTTGATGTGGAGGATGAAAGTTCTTTTTATTTCATGAAATGCCTATGTAGCACTCTTCCTTCCTTGCTTCCTTCCTTCCTTCCTTCCTTGCTTCCTTCCTTCCTTCCTTCCTCCCTTCCTTCCTTCTTTCCTTCCTTCCTCCCTTCCTTTTTTTTTTCTTCTGTCCTTTCTTTCATTCATTAAAAAACCATTTACTGAACACTGCCTATATTGACACTATCAGGAACTTTATACAGTGGGAGATACCATAAGGTATCTGCTCTCATGGAACTCAGTCCAGTGGTAGAACTAGGGCACGTTTTCAAACAACTATGTGATAATAACAGTATCTTCCATGTGTTGACTCTTCTATGCTATGACAAATGTTTTACATATGTTGTCCTTTTGCATTTGTGTGTGCATTTATTATATATTTCAGTGATTATTTCACACCACTTATAACCAGTGGAGGAACAGGTAGGTTGGTGCATGGGAAGGAGTCTAGCTCAGCACCCAGCATCCACAACCCTCCATGTATTTGCTCATTGGTATCCTTCTCTTACCACAAAAAAAAAAAAAGCTCTAATTAAGGGTCCATAAGTGCCCATTAAATTTCATGATGACACTTCTTTTTGTGGGGGACCTATGTGTTAAAGTCCTCTGAGCCCTAATTCTTTGACTGCAAGTATTCTGGGAGTCATAAGTGTCCATTATTACCTCCAACTCTCCACTCTTCCCAAGTGAAGACCAAGGTTCTGCAAAAGCTCTTATATAGGGCATGACTGTGATTTACTGGGAAGTGAGTAATGCCATTTTTCTTTTTTATCCCAAGAACACCCTGTTGATATTTCAGTGCTCGGAAAAACAAAAAGAATGAGGATCATTTCCACAAACTATTTGGGGATTTGAGATCATTGTTATAGGCCTCCCAGCAATAATGGACTCCTTCTTTGGGGTCTGGACCCCAACTGGCCTAGCTGCTGAGGGTTCTGATTATCCCATATTTCTCCTGACCTCCCTCCTCTCAGCACCACTTTCTCCCTTCTTTTCTCAATGCCCTGAAACTTACATATTTATAAAGTTAGCTGAGTAATGAGGTTTGTTAACAACCATCCTGAGGTGGAATCAACTGAGTGACCTCAAGGGGAAATATTTTTTTTTTCTAAATGGCTTCCTTACTTTAGGTTCACAAAGGAACTCGTACTATACTACTCATTTCAAACATCACAAATTTACATCTTCAAAAGTTGGGAAGCATCAACACCTCAGGAAAATATAGTGTAAATATGTGGGCATCTGCTTAGCTGTTTAGATTACAGAGAAAATTGTAATCGCCTGGGTTAGACCATCATTAGGCTTTAGTGCCTATTATCTCACTTTAGGCCATCTTCAACCTTCTTTGATTCATATAACATAAAATCCCAGCCAACATACTCCCTGAATTAGGTTGCTGGTAAAACCAGAAACTTGTTTCCACAGAAAGTCAACAATAAAGGCATTGTGTTTCACTAGAGTGAGACATACTTGGAGGAACTCAACTTTCCACTGTGGTGTAACACCTTCAATGGGCCTTCCTCTCCAGCCCAGGCCCACTGAGATGGAAGTCTGCATTTTTTAGCAATTTCCTGAGGGTTCCTCTCACAGTCCCCCCTCAATGTGTGCATTCATGGCCAGGCCATTTATCCTGCCCGACACTTTGGGCTGATGAAAAAGTTACTTTGACTTATGGCTTGAGCACTTCCTCAGAAACCTGGGGACCCAAAGTGAGTCCCACTCCTAACTTTCTTAATGGAAAGGTTTTCATTGTTTATAGTCTGTAAAGTTTGGATAGCAGCCAATGCTAAAGCCAAGAGGAAGGCTTTCTCTGTGGGATTTTCTCTGAATCTGCCACCTTGGTAAATATGTGATGTTATTGTCAGTATACTTGACTTTATGCAATAAATGCTTTCTCTGTCTGAGAGGACATCTGTGTAGTTTCCAAGTTCATACATTGTCCCCTGCTGTTAATTGGCAACCATGTTTTAATTTAATTATGATGACATTAAAGTAAACCCTTTTAGATCCCTAACACATCACATGGTAAAGAAAACCCAGACATTTTTGGATTGAGAAAAACTGGGCTTCTATCAAGTATCTGCTAATTCCTGGAAGATGAGCCAATTATACTATGACTTAGCAATATGAAAAGGACAAACTTACTTGTGAGGTGAAGAATTGGCGGGAAATAATGAAAGGATTATTTTATTCTGAGTAAAACTGTCTTTTTGGATTATAACTGAGATAAAATATTTTCTAACAATCTTTAGGGATAATAAAATGGTCATGCCTGGTTTGGTTTAAACATTGGATTGATGCAACTTAGGGGGTGCAATAATGCCATCTAGGTACCTAGATGCCATCAAGAGGTAATGGTTAAGAGTGGGTAGGGTTTCTCAAGAACAGCCTCTTAGTTGGGTCACTACATTCTACAAAAACAATTTTTAAAAAAATTTTCTATTACTGAGTTATTATAAAGATGTAATTCAGAAACAGCCAAATGGAAGAGATGCATAGGGCAAGATACTGTGTAGGGAAGGAGTAGCACTGAGCTTCCATTCCCTTTTCAGGCACACCATACTCTAAGCAACTTCATGTGTTCACCAACCACAAAGCTAGATAAGTGATTTTTTAAACCTTTTTTGAGTTATGGGCCAATTTGGGAATCTGAAAGAAACTATAGTTTACACTGACACATGCTCATATGCACATACACACACTTACACATATAATTTCACAGAGTTCATAGAACTCCTAAAAACCTATACTAAAAGACCATGGACTCGAGGTTAAAAACTCCAGTTTTGCAGTCTGGTTTTCAGTGTTGAACGGTGTCAGAGTGCCAGAAGTGAGGATAGATAAACTTATTTTAGTTAAAATATTACACAATGACATAAAACAAAAAAAAAATCATAAACCTAAAACAAGGTTTCTCTGTTTCCAGTAGCCAGAATGCTTTTATATCTTCTTAGTATCCAAAGACATAGGAAACAGATTCAGTCAGCCAAATATTGCTTGGAGAGGTGGGTGGCTTGTGGTAGGCTTTTTCACTCCAGCACTGAGGAAGTTCTGTGATCTCTCCCTGTCCTAGAGCAAATATCATCTCCTCAGTGACTGCTTATCCAGGATTTTCCTCCCTTAGATTATACATGACGACTTGTATTTCTTTGAATTTGGTTTCCCATGTTGGTTAGACCCCATGGTTGACTCATTCTTTCTTTAGTCTTTACCTATTTTTTTTTTTTGGAGCCCTGCAGCCATGTCTGTCTCTGATGATAAGATGCACACATCTTAGCTTATACTCCATGTGTATGAAAGGTCTGTGAGAGCAGGGGATGGATCCAGTCCTCACCGTGGTTTTCATTGCTTCAAACTGTCCTAGGAGATCACAAGAAAACTGGAAGAATCTCCTGAAAATTTGATGTCATTTGTGGCAGTCATGTATCCTTTGTGTCTACCCCAGCCTTGCATTAGAGTTCCACTTGAGATAGGAGAGAACAGCATCCTTGTATAGTCAGAGAGGTTGTAATTCATCATTTGCCTCAAATGACTGATTCAGAGGATACACATGCATATTTTATTTTAATTTTAAAGTATATATTATTGATTATGCTATTACAGTTGTCCCAATTTTCCCCCTTTCTCCCCTCCACCTGGTATCCCCACAATCTCCAGTAATCACTCTCTCCCCTTAGTTTATGTCCATTAGTCATGCATACAAGTTCTTTAATTTCTCCATTTCCTATACTATTCTTAACACCACCCTGTCTATTTTGGGCCTACAAATTATGCTTCTTAATCCCTGTACCATTTCCCCTTTCTCCCCTTTCCCTGTCTTCATTGATAACCGACCAAATGGCCTCCATTTCAATGATTCTGTTCTTATTCTAATTGTTTGCTTAGTTGGTTCTATTTTTGTCTTTATTTTTAGATTCAATTGTTGATAGTTGTGAGTCTGTTATCATTTTCTTTCTTTTTTCTTTCTTTTTAAATTTTATTGTTGTTGTATTACATCCATCCCATTTTTGCTCCCCTCTGTCCCCCTCCCCCCCACCAATTCCCCCCAAAGTCAATCCCACCTGTTGTCTATGTCCATGTTTCCATTATATTAGGTTCTTGTATAAAATGTTTGCCTTCCTTGCCTCTTCCTGCCCCCTCCCCCAAACCCCATTCCCCATGATCACTGAAGACCTTTTAACTGTATTCATATATTTGGTTCTGTTTTGCTTGTTGTTAGTTTTGTTCATTATTGTCCTGTAATGGGTGAGATCATATGGTATTTGTCCTTCACTGACTGGCTTATTTCACTAAGCATAATACTCTCCAGTTCCATCCACGTTGTTGCAAAGGGGAGGAGTTCCTTCTTTCTTTCTGCTGTATAGTATTCCATTGTGTAAATGTACCAAAGTTGTTTGATCCAATCATCCACTAATGGGCGCTTAGGTTGTTTCCAGCATTTGACTATTATAAATAGCACTGCTATGAACATAGGTGTACATAGGTTGTTATGAATTGGTGTTTCAGGATTCTTTGGTTATGCTCCAAGTAGTGAAACTGCAGGATCAAAATGCAGTTCCATTTTTAGCTTTTTAAGGAAACCTCATACTGTTTTCCACAGTGGCTGCACCAACCTGCATTCCCACCAACAGTGCACGACGGATCCCTTGGCCCCGCATCCTCGCCAACACTTGTCCTGTGTTGATTTGCTGATGATGGCTGTTCTGACAGGTGTGAGCTGGTATCTTATTGTGTTTTTTTTTTTTTTAATTTTATTGTTGTTGTATTACATCCATCCCCTTTTTGCTCTCCTCTGTCCCCCCACCCACCCACCCATTCCCCCCAAAGTCAATCCCAACTGTTGTCCATGTCCATGGTTCCTTTATACTACGTTCTTGTCTAAGCTGCTCCCCATCTTTGCCTCTACCTCTCCCTCCCCCATACCCCGTTCCCCTGACCACTGAAGGCCTATTCCTTGTATTCATATACTTGGTTCTGTGTTGGTTGTTGTTAGTTTTGTTCATTATTGTCCCGTAAGAGGTGAGATCATATGATATTTGCCCTTCACTGACTGGCTTATTTCACTAAGCATAATACTCTCCAGTTCCATCCATGTTGTTGCAAAAGGTACAAGTTCCTTCTTTCTTTCTGCTACATAGAATTCCATTGTGTATATGTACCAAAGTTTTTTGATCCAATCATCCATTGATGGGCACTTAGGCTGTTTCCAGTACTTGGCTATTGTAAATAGTGCCGCTAT
>PVIW01013314.1:0-27918 GCA_004026585.1 Noctilio leporinus
CAGTGGCCTTTATCAGGAAGAAAAGAAAGAAGAAGAAAAAAAAAAGGTAAAAGTCACAAGACAAAGAGAAATCAATATTAATAAAGAAAGGGTTTAGGTGTCTGTTCACCCTTTATGATCTCTGATTGGTCCAGGTGGAGCCAGAACCTGTGGGCTTTAACAGGAAGAAAAGGAAAAAAAAAAAAAAAAAAAAAAAGAATGAAAGAAAGCAAAAAAAGGAGGGAAAAAAAAAAAGAAAAAGGAAGGACGAAAATAATAAAGAAAGGGTTTAGGTGGCTGGGGAAGGGAGGAATACTTAGATTCAGGACTCAAAATGAGGTGTAGCCACAGAGTGAGTACACTTTAATTCAAGAGTAGGGGGAGGGTTTTGGGTATTTAGGTGGATTGAGATGGGGGGGTAAGAATATGTGAGAAGTAACTTTTGCAAAGGATATGTTGGGGATTAATAGTTCATATTGCTCTTGGTATAACTCAGGTGCTTGAGATTAGCAGCGTTCCATTTCCTGAGGCTGCCTCTTTTTCTTGGTCAGGTCTCTGTAGTCTATACTCTAGCTGGTCTTGGTGTGGCAGGGCCTCTGATTGTCACAGTCAGGGCTGAATCTGAGTGTCAACCCCCAGATAGGCTGGGCCTTCCATAGCCTAACTGGGTTTTAGGGTTGCCGGTATTCTGGAGCCTGCAGGGTGTCCCCTCCCACTCCTGGTCGAGGTTCCTGCCTGTGATGAGCACCTGGCACCCCTGCAGGGCAGAATGCAACCGCCGCTGGTTCTTGTGATGACTGGCCCTGTCCCTGTAGCTCCCAGAGGAGGTAGCCCCCATCCGTCAACAGTGCCGGGGGTCCACCAACACTGCCCAGCTCCCCTGGGCAACAGCCAAACCTCCAAGCTGACCATCTCTCCGAGGAGTCCTTCACGCGGCCTCTGTGATCTGTGGCCTTTGTCTCAGGCAATGGGTGGGTCAGTTGCCCCCGCTACTATTTCCTGGCTCGCAGTTTGGAGTTTCTGCGGAGCCTGGGGGCCTGTGTGGGTGCGCAGGGCTGGGCCTCCCCCCTCGCACAGGCTTTAAACTGCTGTTTCCCTGGTGTCCCAGCAGCACCATTTTCAGCCCTCTAGCAGCCCCGGCTGGTGCACTTCCCTGCTCCCCACAGGACTCTTCTCCTCCACCTCTAGCCCTGTGAGGAGCTTCCTCTCCCTGTTGCCGGAGTGAGTCTCTCACACAGTCCCTCCCCTGCGGGATTTCAATTCCTTGTTCCTTCCGATGTTTGCCCTCACTACCCACAC
The DNA here is from genome assembly GCA_004026585.1 of Noctilio leporinus. NCBI lineage: Eukaryota > Metazoa > Chordata > Mammalia > Chiroptera > Noctilionidae > Noctilio > Noctilio leporinus. The sequence continues at coordinate 1,279 of PVIW01013314.1, forward strand.
TTCACTGTTCAGATTTCTAGTCACCAGGGAGCCTGGAGCTGGCTTCAGTTAAACTTGCCCCTCTGGGTAGAGCCGCCCCTGCCCAGAGCCAACCTCCACCCGCTGGCCGGTCAGTCAGGAACCACCTTACCTACTCTCCTGCAGGTCTCCGCTGCCTCTGGGCTGTGCTCCCCTGTGTCCAGATGCTGACCGCTCCAATTCTTAGGGACCTGAAAACATCTCGTGCTCCCGATCTTGTCCTCTAGCTGCTCTGGCACTCGAGAACATCATCAGGACTGCTCTCTATCTGTCTCCATCTTTCCCCCCATCTTTTTTTTTTTTTTTTTTTTTTTAAAGCAGACCTTTTAGCATCTTTTGCAGTGCTGTTTTGGTGGGGGTGTATTATTTTAGCCTTATTTTGTCTGGGAAACTCCTTATTTCACCTTCCATTTTAAATGATAGCCTTGCTGGGAAGAGTATTCTTGGTTGCAGGCCTTTGTTTTTCATTACTTGGAGTATTTTTTGCGATTCCCTTCTAGCTTGTATTGTTTATGTTGAGAAATCACTTGATAATTTTATCAGAGCTTCCTTATATGTTATTTGCTTTTTCTCTCTTGAAGCTTTTAGGATTCTCTCGTTGTCTTTGAAGTTTGCCATTTTAATTATGATGTGTCTTCATTGGGACCCTCTGAGCTTCCTGAACCTGAGTGACCCTTTTGCTCATTTTAGGGAAGTTTTCTGTCATTACTTTTTGAAACTGGTTTTCTACCCCTTACTTCTCTTCTCTTTCTTGTATCCCTATGATACGGACATTGTGTTTCATGTCATCCTATATCTCTCTTAAAACCTCTTCATTCTTTTTCAGTCTTTTTTCATTTTCTTGCAATGTTTGGTTATTTTTTCCTCTGTTGTCCTCCAATTCACTGATCCGGTCCTCTGCTTCATCTAGCCTGCTTTGAATTCCTTCTGTTGTGTTCTTCAGTTCTGAAATTGTGTTCTTCATTTCCTCCTTGTTCTTATTGATGGTTTTTTATGTCCCTTTTAATGCTGGTATAATTTTTTGTAAGTTCCTTGTAGTTTCCCTGGAATTCTTTGTAATTTTCTTTGAGTTACATTAATTCATGGAGCCTTCTTATAATCTTTTCTTTGAATTCCATGTCTGATATCTTGCTAGTTTCTATTTCAGCTCTCAGTCTGTCTGGTGATTTCTCCTTTCCTTTGTTGATGGACTGATTCTTTTCCTCCCCATTTTGGGTGTCTATTATTGCTTGTTTTTATCTTGGATCAATCTGCTTTGATTTTGGCCTTCATGGAGTGCTCTTCTGTGTTAGGAGATTTGTGGGGTTCAGTATTGCAGTCTCCTAGATTTCCTCACTTGTTGCTCTTGGGGTGCCTTTTATGTCATTAACTTGGGCTGTCTAGTTGTGTTTTGGATTTGTTGTATGTGTTGCTCCTTTCACTTCAGTTGGCTGATTTAAAGACACTCCTTCTATCACATCTCATACACTGTTTTTGAGCTGCTCCTAAAACAGAACCACCAGTCCAGGCAAAATAACCATACCTTCAAAGATATGTCACTCATTTAATCCCCCTTTCAACTGCATATGAACCTAGCTATATATCCATACCTTCCAAGGTAACCCCACCCTTAATCACAGCCACAGCTGCAACTGAGCCAGTCTTAATAAGGATGTAGATATGATAAGACTGTTCAAAGAGGGAAAAATTATTAAGTTGACTAAAGTATAGATAGTTTTGAGGGGCACAAAGGAGTAGTAAAGATAGTGGGAATGGGAGAGACAGCCAACTTTATCTCTAATATAGAAATGAGGATGGGAAAAATCAGAATGTCTCACATGAAAGTGAACATTATTAAGTGCATATATATATATTAGCCGCTGCATCTTCCTTCCTGTCCACCTTCAATGAACACTGATTGATCAAGGTGGAGCCAGGACCAGTGTGTTTTTAGCAGCAAAAAGAATATGCAGCCACTAGTAGCACCCCCACAAAAATGTTTTAAGAGTCTGGGGAGAAGAGGAATACTTAGATTCAGGGCTGGGAATGAATTGTAGCAGGAGTCTGGGGAGAGGAGGAATACTTAGATTCATGGCTGAGAATGAATTGTAGCAGGAGAGTGAGTAGAGTTTAAAACAAGAGTAGGAGGAGGATCTTGGGTAGTTAAATGAACTGAGAGAAGGGAGGAGTAAAAATATGGGATTTGGGATACACTATGATATAAGCAGTATTTACTTAAAATGCACTACTTGTGAGGGTTGGAAGTAACTTTTGAAAAGGAAATGATAGGGATTAATAGTTCATGTAGCTCTCGGTGTAACTCAGGTGCTTGAGATTAGCAGGGATCCATTTCCTGAGTCTGCTTCTTTTCCTTGATCAAGTCTCTGCAGTCTGCAGTCAGGCTGTGGGGCCTTGGAGTGGCAGGGCCTATGGCTGTCACAGTCAGGGCTGGTTCTGAGTGCCACACCCCTGGTAGGCTGAGCATCCAGTATGCTAGCTGGGTTTCAGCACTGCTGACGTTTGGGGCCCTACCTTCTTGCACTGGTTCTGTGGGGAGAATGGCAGGTGCTTTTGTGGTATTGATGGCTACTCCTCCACCTCCAGTTCCTGGAGGAGGTTTCTGCCTGCCACCAGTGCCTGGCTCCAAGGGAAGGGGGGCCCTGTGTGCCCTTTGCACCTGCAATGGCTAGTCCTCCCCCTCTGGCTCATCTTCTAGATGGGGAGGTTTTTGCCACCCCATCTATGACTAGAGACTGGCTCCAAGGTAGGCCTACACCACTGGTTGCACAGGCAATGGCTAACCCTCCCCGTGTAGCTCTTTGAGTAGGTTTCCACTGCCTGTGATAGGCACCTGGCTCTATGGGGGATCCTGAGCTGGTGATGGCTATCCCTTCTCCTCCAGTTCTTTGAGGAGGTTTTTGCAGCTTTCGATGGATGCCTGGTTCTGTGGGGAGCCCCGCAGTGACATTATCTTGGCAATGTCTGGCCCTTCCCCTCCAGCTCTTTAAGTTGGTTTTTGCTGCCTGCAATGAGCATGCTGGTTGCCTTGGTGGCAAGTTCCCCAGTGCACAGTTTTGAGCTGCAGTTTTTGTGGGAGCCTGTGTAATGATCGCTTTGTATGGTTTTGAATGAAAACATAGAAAATAATAAAGAGTAGAATGATTATAATTAGATCTATTATTTTATTTAATATATATCTATTCACCAATAAATATATAGCATTCTAACTAAACTAAAATTATTTAGGAGAGTATCATCAATCTATTCCCCATTTTACTTTTTTTAATACTGATTATATATAAATTTTATGTCCATTCTTTTAGAATTTTACTCATAAAAATAATATGCATTTATACTTCTACTGAGTTTAGCCTGTCAGTATATCAGATTATTGATCCACATTAATTGGAGGTGAGTATTCAAATATCAGCAATTACTGTGAATGATGTGTAATGTACCATGTTTATATTCATTTTAATAGTATTTTTGGCTGTGAACAGAGGTCAAATTATCCTGAATAATTATCAGTATTTTATTTCTGCCAATTGCCAACCTCTTGACCTTGGATCTCTTCAAAAATGTCAAAAAATCACTAGTACCAGGAACCAAATTGAAATGAAATTTCAATGGTGTTATTCAGTGGAGAGAGTATTAGGGCTGAATGTCAGCTTTCATTTTGCTTCTCATGCTGGAATTGTGCATTTCAGTTTTCTGAGAGTTTCCTTATAAGACTTAGAGTATGTCTTCTGAAGATGATGAAACAGATGTCTGTCTTATGTATATTATGATGTCTGTTGTACCCATCTTAAACATAAGATGAAGCAAAAAAGGTGTTGGAATCATTCAAAATTTTGCATTTATTCTAGAAATACATTGTTCATCATTAGTAATTTTAAAGGTCAGATGTAGATTTTTAAAAATTTTATTGTATTTTTTTCATTACTATTTAACCTTCTTTTACCCACACTCCCTGCATTCACCACACTGTTGTCCATGTCCATGAGTCCTTTATCTTTCTTCTTGATCATTCCACCCATATCCCCAATAGTTGTCATACTGCTCTCTAAGTCTGTTTCTATTTTGCTTGTTAGTTCAGCTTATTCATTAAATTCAATATATAAATAAAATAATATGGTTTTTATCTTTCTCTGAATAGCTTATTTTACTTAGCATAACATTTTCCAGGTCCATTCATGCTGTAGCAAAGAGTAAAATTTTCTTCTTTTTTACAGCTAGGTACTATTCCATTGTGTAAATGTCCCATAGTTGTCTTAGATACTCATCAATTGATGGACACTTGGGCTGCTTTCATAGCTTGGTGGTTGTAAATAACATTGCAATGGACATAGTGGTATTTATGTTCTTTCAAATTAGTGTTTTGGTTTTCTTCAGATATATACCCAGAAGTGAGATGGTTGGATCTTAAAGCATATTCATTTTTAACTTTCTGAGGTATCTCTATATTGCTTTCCACATTGACTGCACCAATCCACATTCCCACCAAGTGCAAAAGGGTCCCTTTTCTCTACATATTTACCAGCATTTTTTGTTAATTTATTGATGTTCGTCATTCTGATATGGGTGAGGTGATATCTCATTGTGGTTTTAGTTGGGTTTTCTATGTTGATTAGTGATGTTGAGCATCTTTTCATATGTTTATTGACCATCTGTATGTCCTCTTTGGAGAAGTGCCTGTTCAGGTCTTTTGCCCATTTTTAATTTAAGTTTTTTTGTTTGTTCTATTTTGGTTTTGAGTTTTGTATGCTCTTTATTAATTTTGGATATTAACTACTTATCGGATGTATTGATGGATATGTTCTTCTAGTATATGGATTGTCTTTATATTTTGTGGATGGTCTCCTTTGCTGTGAAAAATATTTCCAAAATTATGTCATCAATTGTTTGCATTTTGATACATTTTTATGTCTATTAATCAGTTATGTCCAAGGAGATTGCATCCTGACTAAATGGTTTAAAAAATTGAAATTGATACTATATTAGCCAAATGCAAGAAAAGGAAAACTAGAAAACCCTTAAAAACATTACCCTTTACACACACACACACACTAGCTTTCCCCCAGCTTCTTCTTTCTGAATAACAGCCTAAGTTTTGCACTGTGAAATTGAAATGTAGATTTGGTCTTATGGATTTATTTTGGTTTATTGAAATTAACAATCTCCAATCACTTTATATTTGCCTTGACAGCTCAGAAGTACAACACTTGCTCTGACTTCTGAACTGATAATCAGGACAGAGGTAATTATGCAACATTATGAAATTGTTCAGACAGTCAGAAATGTAAAACACTCTGAGCAGGAAAGCCTAAAAACCCTTCTGGAAACATGAACACTTGAAGCAGTTCAGTAATTTTCAATTGGTTTCTGATGTGCAAGCAAAGAGCCTCCATCACTTTCACATTGAAGCACTTAAGCTCTGTGATAATTTTACACCTCATGGCCATTTTCTATACATTATAATTTCTCCCATTGAAGTGGTTTTTAAAAATATATGAAGTGTTTCAATAATTTTAAATTATCTTTGATGGCACAAGCTTGGACCCCGATTGCCTCTATATTTAAAAGCTAATAAAATCTGAAGTAGTCCAATATTTTTCAAAAAAAGATGTATTGTGATTTCAATTGTTTCATAAATGACTTCAATTTGAGTTAGATAAATTAAACAGTAATGTAATTCAGGATATAGGTAATAAACCTAATTGTATCAAAAGTAAATTAAAATGCAAATGTCAGAAAATGAACCACCTTTCTGGCCTCAACCCTTAAATAAAATATGTGCACAACATACATTTTAATGCTTTGTTTTAAGACATCAACCAAAAAAGTGTTTCTAAAAAATAAATTCCACAAACTAGTGTTTTGAAGTAGATAGAAGAATACAGTTTAAGTAATGCTTATTGAAAGAAAAAAATGACCCTATTTCAAAAACTTTGGGAGACTTAAATATAATGTGTCTACATATAAAAATATAATGTTTCTACATATTAAATATAATATGTAGAAAGTGGAAAAATTATAGTTAGATATGCTTATAGTTTCCATTTGGGAAAATATCCAGGAGGTTTCCTTAAAGTAAGTAACTCATAACTGCAAAAATAATAAATTATTTGATATTGTTTTTTAACCTTAACTGTTAAAGCTTTTTAATACCTATTTCAAAATATTTGTGTTTTTTTCCTAATATTTACAAATAATGTTTCCTCCCACTCTTATAATACTTGGTATAAGGTCAATTGTCAGGAACATGCTAAATATCCATTGGTTTTCATGAACTTTCTAGAACATTGCTGTGATAATGATAACACCATTTAAGGAGCCAGTAATTGGGTCTTGTGAAAGGGAGGGAAAATTTTAAGTCCATGTGAACCACTGCGGATGGCTATTGTGTCAACAATGATAAATAAAGACCAAGAAGATAGGTCTAGTTTATTAGTTATGTTTACAAATATAAAAATCAATCACTAAAAAAGAATCAATCCCTGTCAAGAACTTGCATTTTTATGACAGACAAAAGAATACAGATTTCTCATATTGACTCTCCTTTATACATTATTTTTCATAACCCTTAACAAATTAGGGAGCTATACCATGAATTGACTGTTCCTTTGTTAACAAGATGAATTAAATAGAAAGCCATGGAATTTGGGGGCAAAAAGAAATGTTGGACTTTGCCTAACGTAGAGTGAGGATGAATCTTAGACAGGTGAAGTGACTTGCAAAGGACAGAGGTCTGATAATAAATCAATTCTCTTACTTGTGTTTTGTTTTGATGACTGGAATTATAGATGTGCCTTATGTCATTCTTTTCTCTTAGCACACTTTCTTTGTATAAATTATTGTGAATGAGAAGAGAAAAGAAGAATCATATGCACCTAGCTTTGAAGGTTTTTTCTTTTGTAGAGAATGTATTTGAGAGGTATTTTTAATGTACATTTTAATACTTTAAATTATTTAAGCAACTAAAATATAGTTCAATATAAGATGATGACAGGTAAACATCACAAAATTTTTTATACATACATAAATATGATACAAAATTTAAAGTTGATGACTATTGGGAATAAAGTTATAATTATCTGGTTTTGATAGCAGAGAGATTTGGTTATTGGACACTTGTAGAAATATGTAGTGATTGAATTAATATAGTAATTACACTGTTATTGTAATCTGTTACACTGTTATTGTAATTAATATAGTAATTACACTGTTATTGTAATCTCCAGTGCTCTATAATTTTATTTTTAGCTCTCCCAATAAAAGTTGCCTTTAGAATTATATAGTGTGACTATTATATAATGAGTAAAGGTGAAAATCACAATATTCATTTTTCTCCATAAAATAGACAAAAAGATGAATTAGGGCACCACTGCTTCCTACTATTACTATTCCTATTACTATTCCTATTACTATTACTATTCCTTATAAACCCATTTTCCTGAGTAATGGTCACTGGATCATTACTGTAAAGAAGACAGTTTTAATAGTCGAGAATTTTACTCTCAAGTCTTCCAAATCCTATTATCTAAACATTATTTATGTAAAAGAAATATGTACTAATTTGAGAAAGTATGTACAGTAAAGCTCAAAGTGATACAGTACATGGCACAGGTACTGTGCTGGCATAGGATGCCAGCATTAGGGATCTCTGTGTTTATAGAGAAGGCTCAAGAGACACACCATGATGAAGAGGTCTTAGAGGAAGTCAGACTCCCAGTCTCACAAGGTAAAGACTCTAGGGGACTACTGGGAATCTGAAGCAAAATATTCTGTACCTGTACCAATACTATTAAGTATAAGAAGTCTAGACAAATCAGCCTATTCTTGCCAACACTAAAATTGTCTGGAAATCTTAGATTCAACCTGTGAGTCACTCTATGAAGGAATAGCCCAATCAGTAAAGCCTGTGCACAATTGTCAGGATGTTGTCTTTTATGTGGATGTGAGGTGAAAAGTCTTTGAAGGGAATTGGGAAAACGTAATAGTATGATTTGATTTGTTTTGTCAGGATTTTTCTGGTTGGGGTGAAGAGAATAATTGAAAGTGGGCAGATGCATAAGTAGAAAACCAACTGGGGGAGATGGTTGCCTGTGTTTGGGTTCTCACAGTAACAATGGTAAATGGGGTCAGATTCTAGATATGTCTTCAAGAGAGAGCCAACATAGTTAAGGTTGTGGCATGTGAGGAAAAGAAAGAAAAACTGACTCCAAGGAATCTGGTGGCTATGTGGAGATGTTAGAACTTCTTATTTCTTTCTTCTTTTTTTGTTTTAAAGATTGTATTCATTATTTTTAGAGAGAAGAGCAGGTAGAGGGAAAGAAAAGGAGAGATACATCAATGTACAGTAGTCTTTCACCTGCCTCCAGCTAAGGACCTGGCTGGAGACCAGGCTTGCAACCTGGTTATGTTCCCTGACTGGGGAATCCAACCAGTGACTTTTGGGTTCATGGGCCAGCACCTATCTACTGAGCCGCCAGCCAGGGCAGAACTTCTTATTTCTTAAAGATGCTGTCCATATTCTGTAGCATTATACTTAAGGCAGTACTGAGTGACACACTCCTAGGCCTTTTTAATCTTCCTCATCATATATAATAAAAGCCTATTATGCTCTGTATAGCTCTTAGTAGAAGGTGATCAGTAAACGCTGAATGAAGAATTTAATATAGACCATGTTATAGAAATAGTTTGTATGTAACATGTAATATTATATAGTGAGAGAGATTCTTACTATAGCAGTATGAAATTTTATAGCATTTGAGTCAATTCATACATATATTTCCCAGAGGAAAAACAATGTGTGATACAGCATAATTCAAACCCTGTCTGAGCATGCCACACAGAAATAATGATGACAATCTTCAATCCAATAATGCATAATCAATAGATGTCATTGAACTGCCATCTGGAGCAAATTTAGAATGTCATTTTGTTGATTATTAATTAAATTGACACTTGTCAAATTAAAACTAAAATTTTTCCTTTTCCTTGGATAAATTATTGATAGTCCTCCTTTCTGGCAAAATACTTGTTGAGTGGAGGAGGTATTAGCAAATAATCCCATTAGTTATATTTTTTAATAATGAGGTTTGACTTTTATTAAAGAAAAATCAGATTTTACAAATTCCAAAAACAAAGCTTTTGGAAATGGTCTTTTAACTCTTATCGATCATGACCTTGGCATTTGAAGTCTAATTATACTAAAAACTGCCCATGTCTCTTGTGTATTGGGAAATCATTAACTGAAATTAATCAGTTTTTAAACACACTATTTCTGATTATCATGTGGTTACTGAGATAGTATGCAATTTAAAATATATAGGGTACTAATTTCAAATACTTTATTTGTATAAATCACAGTATTAATATGAAGGTCAATGCATAATATATTTTTACCTCTGGTATCATAATCACAAAAGGTCATAACCAACAACACTCACTGTTTCTAACTATTTCATTTCAGGAATTAATAATTAAAAAAATAATTCTTGAGTACTTAGTATGTGCCGTAACTATTTTAAGTACTTTATTTTCTTCTCACAAGGACTTATGTAGAACTTACTATACTCAAGCTCTATTGCAAGTACTTTGCAATTATTACCTCATTTAGTCTATACAATCTTATAAAACAGAACTTTTCTTACAACATGTATAGAAATAAAGAAAAAGTACAGGAGGTTATCTGAACTACCTGTAGTTCTACTGCATATCCATATTAAATAACCCTGCAATGTGGTAACAGAATTCTCTGATAAACTCTAAGATTTGTGCCCTTGAGTATGGGCAGGATGTGTGAATATGATTTAATTTCATGATTACATTATGCTGTTATGGAAAAGGTAAAAGAATTTCCAAGATGGTCCCTAATCCAGTTGTTCTTAAATTCATCAAAAAGGAGACTTTGGGGACTGAGACTGACCTAATCATATAAGCACTTTAAAAGAGAGTCTATCCCTGGCTGGTGGCTCAGTGGAAAGATGCCGGCCTGTGAACCCAAAGGTCTCTGGTTCAATTCCCAGCCAGGGCACATAACCAGCTGGCAAACCAGGCCTCCAGCCAGGTCTGTAGCTGGAGGCAGGTGAAAGGCAACCATATAGTGATGTTTCTCTCTCTCTCTCTGTCTTCCTCCCTTCCCCTCTCTCTAAAAATAATAAAATCTTTAAAAAATAATATAAATAAATGGATAAATAAATAAATAAGAGTCTAACCCTGGCTGGCGTGGCTCAGTGGATTGAGCACTGGACTGCAAACCAAAGGGCTAGCAACTCGTTTTCCAGTTAGGGCACATGCCTGGGTTGTGGGCCAGGTCCCTGGTTGGGAGTGTGCAGAGAGGCAACCACACAATGATGTTTCTCTCCCTCTTTTTCCCTCCTTTCCCCTCTTTCTAAAAATAAATAAATCAATCTTTAAGTTAAAAAAAAGAAAAAAGAAAAAGAAAGAAAATGTCTAAGCCTTGTCTGAATGAAAGATTGCAAGTAAAAATGATGTTTACCTAATGGCCTTGAATAAGAAAATGGTCATGTTGTAGAGAAGACCACATTACAAAGAACTGTGGGTCCTTGTCCTGTAGTTAGTTGCTAGGAACTGAATGCAACTAACTACACTAATAGTAGGCAGTAGTGTTGGGGGAGAGTGGTTGGTAGAAATAGAGAAGACCCGCAGCCAAATGCTGAATAAACTGGCTTATTGAGTATGCAACACAGTGGGCTGGGGTTGGGGCAGACACTAGCAGCTAGGGCCAGGATGGAGTAAGTTTTTAAGGCATTCTGAGACTTGGAATACTAAGCAGTACAGGATATGCTAAGTTGCCCCCTTGTACAGCTAGCAGTTTGGTTGTTGGACAGTTGCCATCTCCTGAGAGTCACCTTAGTCTAGGGCAGCTAGTGGCAGGGGGAGTTGGATTTGATCCTGAGAACAGAGAAGTTGTTAAATTCCTGTCTGCAGATAAGAATACCTTTGGAGGACATAGGCAGTAATTGTCCCCAAAGGCAGCAGATATATTGAGGGTTAGGCAGTCCCTGACACCAGCAGTTACTGTGGGGGCTTGCTAAAACCAGGCCTGGATTACCAGAACTCAGGTCTTATGCCTAAAATTATCAACAGTGATAGTGTGGGAGAAAATTTCAAGCCTCCAATGATAACTGAAGCCTTGACTGACACCTCATTTTCAGCCTATTTAGACCGTGAGTGAAGAAGCCAGTAAAGCTATCTGTGGACAATTGACCCAAGGAAGCTGTGAGATAATATATTGTTTTAAGCCATTAAATAGGTTATGCAGTAATGAAAATGAAAAACTAATATAGGTAGTTCAGGCAGATCTTGGATTTGCCTAGTTTTTAGCTTAACTATCATCCTTGTTTGCATACTGGATGATTCTTCTTCCACTATTTCTGTTACAGGCAGTAACTGTAGGTTTGCCTAACCACTGCTATCATAGAAACAGCCTCACCAAGATATTATGAAATACCTTCACATTGCTTAGACCACTCTGGAAATGAACCAAGTAGTGTTCTTAATTTATGATGTAATTAGGAAGACCACATGCTAAATTAAAAATAGCTAAATATACCTGGCTGGTGTGGCTCAGTGGATTGGCACCAGCCTGAGATCCCAAGAGTGGCTGGTTTGATACCCAGCCAGGGCACATAACCAGGTTGCAAGCTAGTTTCTCCAGCCAGGTCCCCAACTGGAAGCAAGTGAAAGGTAACCATACATTAATGTTTCTCTCCCATTCTTCTTCCCTCCCTGCCCTTCTCTCTTAAAAAAAAAAAAAAAAAAAAAATGAATAACATATTTAAAAAAGAAAAAAAATAGCTAAATATAATGGAATAAACTATATAGAGTTTATAGATCATTTAATCTGAATTTCCAACATAATAAACTACAAATAGCTTATTGTATGTCTCTCCTCCTGGGGAAGTTGATGAATCTGCATTATTTCTTAGGCAAGGCTCATCCAGTTCCTTTTCACCATTTATTTTTCATTTTTCTTAATTTCCTTCTTTGTCCATTACACCTACCTATTCAGAAGTTATAAGCACTAAGGACAATTTTCTTTTCTTTTTTTTATTTTTAGTGTCTTTCTACACTAGCATAAAGTCTGCACTGAGAAGTGTCCTTGATGACATTTCTGTAGTTCCATGTTTATTCCAACTACTATGTGCTGTCCCATGCAGTCCTGGAGCACAAGGACTTTGTTCTCCTTTACCATTTTCTCTGAAATGTTAAGACTACTGTTGCCATAATAATGTATTGGCTTGGTTCACTGCTTATCACATTCTGTTTGGGCTTACCTTTAATTTTGTTGCATATTGAAGGAGAGATTTTTTTTTTTTTTTAAGTGCATGAAACACTTTCATGCATTTTAATGGGAAATATAGGTTTAACTTATTTCTATTGGCAGCCATCAATATAATGGCTTGCATCAGACAGCAAGTGGGATTCTGCCATCTTAAACCTAGTAAGTCTCATTTTTAATTACTTAAGCCTATCAATTAAGGCTAAATTCTTAACCCCTGGGTTATCCTATCTTTTTCCCTGTTAGTTTCTCTAGGGTTTACTTTACTTAATACACATTTCAGGAAGAATGGCAGACTTTCCTCTAGAACACCCAAAGAATAAACCTGCCACCCTCTGCCAGGCCAGTCCAATCCTAGGCTGTGCCCATACTTCCTTTGCATACAAAATAACATCCATTAGGTAATTCATGCAGCTGCGTCTCCATCATCCTCCAGGAAAAAAAGCCTAAGAACCAGAGCCAGAGCCTGAGAGAGAGAAAGCCAGCTTGGGAGCCAAAAAAGGATGTGAGGCAAAGAGCCAGCCTTCTTTTTATTGCTATTGGCTCCAGAGGCATCAGCTTCTCAGCCAATCATGATCTAGGCTGCCTTCCATTGCCTCAGCAAACTCCTCCTACAGTTCCTCCTACTTTTCCCCAGTGATCTTAATTCAATCTCTCTGTATCAGCTTTATCATTGATATTATTCACCAACTCTATTCTTTCCCAATGGATCCTTGTGGCTCAACCTACCTAAAGTTCCTGCAGCATTGTGTGACCTTTGAATCCATCTATTACATTATGCATGACTTGTCAGCTCTGCTCCTACCTTCAAATCTCATTGTAATATTTTATTATTATGAGTAACTATATATTTATGCCTACATTTCCCAGATTGTTAGGTTGTTAATAACTAGCCAAATAAGAATTGCTTTTCTAAGGACAACGTGAAAAATTGTGTATATTTCTGTCTTCTTTTATATTTTCACATTTTGTATTAATTATTACTACTCCAAGCAGTCATTTAAAGCTTAATAGCTAAATGGTAAGTTCCTATGGTTAATTCATGTTGATGTGGAAGATTGTTTCACTCCTTATTCCTCTTTCTCCCTGATTTTTCACAAGAGTCTAAAGACTTTTCTCCCCATTTTGGCCTTTAACCCAGTAAGACTATAAAGATAAGAACCACATTTGCCTTCAATATCTCAGAAGAGAACAACACTCTATATGGTCTTGTATTGCCCCTCTAGCACCTTACAGCTCTTAAAGCTGGGACCGGCCTGAGCACAAAGGCTGAATTGAGAGATTCTCATCAGCCTGTTTTGTTTTGTTTTTTTTTTTTTTTTTTTTTAAAGACGGGAAGGGAAATATGCTGTAAAAGGGTCCAATCTCCTCTCAGACTTCTGATACTACCCAGAGAATACTATAATGCTAGTGTTAACACCCAGGATAGCCCAGAAATCAAAGATGATAAAAAAGTTTGGTTAAGGGATTGTGCCAAACTTTTGAGTGCACTGAGAGATGATTTTCTTTGCCTAATTTCTTATGTCATTAACAAAAGAAGAGTCTGTGTTAACAAAATAGAAAACTCAGGGCTCCACCTATGAAAGATGGGATCTGGTTCCCCAGCTGGGTGTCACAGCTACAGCAACACGGCAGAGAGTAGAGCAGCATCCAGCTGAGAAAGGCAGAAAGCCATGAAGTTTGCTTGCCTGAGAGAGTGCTGGAGACAGAGAACTGCTAGGGTGAACACAATGAAAATACATCGGATCCTACCTACCCTGAGCTCCAGTAGAGCAAGGGCAGAGAAAACTGGAGACACTTGGGGAGAGTTTGCCATGGTGGCTTGGAGGAGAGAAGTGGGGAAGCGGCTGTGGGGATCCCAGTGTTGACTCATCACCCATGCCTCCTGTGCACTGCACTGTGCCAAGCAACTTCCATAGGAGGGTCCTCATAGCCCTGCCCACTGGAAGCAGCTTGCCCACCCAGCAGCACCCTAGCATGGCGCCCGATCACTATTCTTGATTTACATCTAAATAAACCTCTCCTGCCCTTCTCTGTCTGAGCAGAGATACAATGGTTGGCACCTGAACAAGTATTTCTTGACCAGAAGCACCTGGGCCTAGTGGCTGATCACAAATTCTCTTGCCACTGTGTAAGTGGCAAGCAAGCCTGATGGCTGATCCTAGGTACAATGCTTTGCAACTGAGTCAGTCCTTCTCACCCAGCAGTGCCTGGGTCTAGTGGCTGATTACAAACTCTGTGACTTACAGCTGGGTCAGTCAGTCAGCCCGACACATCAGCATGTAAGCCTGGTGGCTGATTGTGGATTCATTGCTTTGCAACTGAGTTAGTCCTTATCACTCAACAGAACTGGGGCCTAGCGGCTGACTAGAAATTCTCTGACCTACAGCTGGGTCAGACAGTCAGCCCCACACAGTGCCATGTGAGCCTGGTGGCTGATCATGGATTCATTGGTTCACAACTGAGTTGGTTTGTCCTGCTAACTGGCCTCTGGGCCTGGCAGCTAATCACAGATTCATTGGATTACAATTGGATATTGCTGCCAAGCCCAGTGGCACCTGAGCCTGGTGGCTGAACACAGATTCATTGATTTACGCCTGAATCTGTCCCACCTGGCTGCACCTGAGCTGGTGGCTGATCCATTAGATTACAATTTAACCTCTCTGTCTAGCCCAGCACAGCCTGAGTTTGGTAGCTGATTTATTGATTTAAACTGAATCAGTTTGTTACCCTAAGCTTTATCTGAGCCTGGTGGTGGATCACAGACCAAAAGGATTACAACTAAATAAATCCTTCCAGCCTAGCAGTTCCTTAGCCTGGCAGCTGAACACAGTCTGATTAGATTACAATGAAATCTAAAAATGGGGAGAAAAAGAGACAGTTCATCACCAAAAGGAAAGGAGGAATACCCAGAAAGATCACTAAATGAAACAAAGACAAGCAAACTCTCAGATGTGAAATTCAAAATAATAATGATAGAGAAGCTTAATGAGCTCAGCCAGCTCAAAAAAAAAAGCTACAAACAACTCCAGGGGAACTACAAACAACTCTAGGGGAATCTACAAAGAACTTACTGAGAACTACATCATCATTAAAAAGGACATAGAAACTATCAATAAGAGCAAGGAGGAAATGAAGAATACAATTTCTGAATTGAAGAATACAGTAAAAGTAATCAACAGCAGGCTAGAGGAAGCAGAGGATTGGGTCAGCAAGCTAGAGGACAATGTAGAAAAATATTCCAAGACAGTGCAACAGAATGAAAAAAAAGCTGAAAAAGAATGAAGAAGTTTTAAGAGAGCTGCAGGACAACATGAAACACAATAATATTTGTATCATAGGGATACCAGAAGGAGAAGAGAAACAAGGAATGGAAACCTATTCAAAAGAGTAATGAGAGAAAAGTTCCCTAACATGATGAATGAAAACATTATTCGAGTTCAGGAAGCACAGAGGTTCCCAATGAGAATGAATCCAAGCAAACACACTGCAAGACACATTATAATTAAAATGGCAAATTTCAAAGATAAAGAGAGAATTCTAAATGCATCAAGAAACAACAAATAACATATAAGGGGGCTCTAATAAGGCTATCAAATGATTATTCAACAGAAATAGCCCTGGCTGGTAGCACAGTGGATAAGGTGCCGGCATGCGAACCCAAAGGTCGCTGGTTCGATTCCCAGCCAGGGCACATAACCAGGTTGCAAGCCAGGTCTCCAGCCAGATCCATAGCTGGAGGCAGGTGAAAAGGCAACCATACATTGATGTATCTCTCCCTCTCTGCCTCTCTTCCTTTCCCTCTCTCTAAAAATAATAAAATCTTTAAAAAAAAAGAACAAAAACAAAACAGAAACAATTCAAGCCAGAAGGGAATGGCAAAAAATATTCCAAGTAATAGTAAGCAAAGGCCTGCAACCAAGAATACTCTACCCAGCAAGGCTTTCGTT
Organism: Noctilio leporinus; assembly: GCA_004026585.1. NCBI lineage: Eukaryota > Metazoa > Chordata > Mammalia > Chiroptera > Noctilionidae > Noctilio > Noctilio leporinus. The sequence continues at coordinate 17,536 of PVIW01013314.1, forward strand.
CAAGATGGAAGGAGAAATAAGGAATTTCACAGACAAAAGAAGACTAAAAAAATTCATCTCTATGAAACCAGCATTGAAAGAAATGCTAAAGGGACTGTTAAAAAAAAAAATGAAGAAATAGAGAGAGACAGAAAGGAACACAGGTGCAAAGGGGGAAAATAGCAATGAATAAGTATCAATCAATAATAACCTTAAGTGTAAACAGATTAAATGCACAAATCAAAAGACATAGGGTAGCTGAATGGATAAGAAAACACGACCCACACATACGCTCTCTTCAAGAGACCCACCTCAGAACAAAAGATTGACACAAATTGAAAGGGAAGGGATAGAAAAATATATATCAAGCAAATGGATATGGAAAAAAAGGCTGGAGTAGCAATACTCATTTCAGACAAAATAGATTTTACAATGAAGGATGTAAAAAGAGACAAAGAAGGCCATTTCATGATACTTAAGGGAACAATCCATTAAGAAGATATAACTCTGGAAAACATATGCATTCAGCATAGGAGCTCACAAATATATAAGGAAACTCTTGGAGGACTTCAAGAAAGATATAGAGAGCATCACACTAGTAGTAGGGGATTTTAATACCCCATTATCAACAATGGACAGATCTTCCAAACAAAAGAACACTAAGAATATTGTGGCACTGAACACTCTAGAGGAAATGGACCTAGCCGATCTATATAGAACCTTTCACCCCAAAGAAGCAAAACCTGCTTTCTTTTCAAATGCACATGGAACAGTCTCAAAGATGGACCACATGGTAAGTCACAAGACAAGCCTCCACAAATACAGGAAAATTGAAATCATACCAAGCACCTTCTCAGATCACAATGGATTGAAATTAAAAACCAACCTCAAGGGAAAAAACCAAAAACACTCTAACTCATGGAGACTGAATAACATGCTTTTAAGTAATGAGTGGGTTAACAATGAAATCAAAGCTGAAATCAAAAAGTTTCAGGAAACAAATGACAATGACTACACAAAAGCCTAAAACCTATGGGACACAGCAAAGGCAGTCTTAAGTGGGAAATTCATAGCAATATGGGCTTACCTAAAAAGGATAGAAGAAGCTTATACAAACAACCTAACCATAAAGCTGCAAGAACTAGAGGAGCAACCACAAACAAACCCCAGAGCAAGTAGAAGGAAGGAAATAATCAAAATCAGAATGGAATTAAATAACTTAGAGACTAAATCTACAATTTGAAGAATCAACAAGTCCAGGAGCTGGTTCTTTGGAAAAATAAACAATATTGACAAGCCTTTAACCATAATCATCAAGAAAAAGAGAGAGAGGACCCAAATAAACAGAAGCAGAAATGACAGAGGAGCGATCACAAGTGCTACTTCAGAAATACAAAGGATTGTACGAAATTACTATGAACAACTATATGACAAGAAATGTGACAACCTGGGTGAAATGGATAAATTTCTGAAAATGTATAATCTACGAAAACTGAATCTGGAAGAAGCAGAAAGCCTGAATAGACCAATAAGAACAAGTGAAATTGAAGAATAATTAAAAATCTCCCAATGCACAAAAGCCCCAGACCAGATGGCTGCACAGGTGAATTCTACCAAACATTTCTTGAAGAATTAACTCCTATCCATCTCAACCAATTCCAAAATATCCAACAAAAGGGAAGACTCCCAAACTCTTTCTATGAGGCCAATATTATTCTAATCCCAAAACCAGGTCAAGACACAACTAAGAAAGAAAACTATAGGCCAATATGTCCGGTGAACATAGATGCTAAGATTTTCAACAAAACATTGGCCAACCAGATCAGCAATACATGAAAAAGATCATACACCATGATCAAGTGGGTTTCATCCCACAGATGCAAGGATGGTACAACATTTGCAAATCAATAAATATAATACACCACATCAATAAAATAAAAGACAAAAACATATGATCATATCAATAAATGCTGAAAAGTCATTTGATAAAGTACAGCAACCATTCATGACAAAAACACTCAGCAAAATGGGAATAGAGGGAGCATACCTCAACATAATAAAGGCCATATATGAGGAAGCTGATGCCAACATCATACTCAATGGGAAAAAAATAAAAGCTTTCATTCTAAGATCAGGAACAATACAAGGCTGTCCAGTTTCCCCACTTCTGTACAACATTATTTTGGAATTTCTAGCCATAGCTATCAGAGAAGAAAAAGGAATCAAAGGTATCCACATTGGAAAGGAGGAAGTCAAAGTGTCATTTTCAGATGATATGATAGTATATACACAAAACCCGATAAACTCCACTAAAAACTTACTCAACCTAATCAGCAAATTAGGAAAATTGCTGCATATAAAGCCAATATTCAGAAATCAAAAGCATTTTTGTATACCAGTGATGAAATATCAGAGGTAGAAGCTAGAAACCAAATCCCATTACCATAGCAACAAGAAAAATAAAGTACTTAGGAATACACTTAACCAAGGAGGTAAAAGACCTGTACTCAGGAAACTACAGAACACTGAAGAAAGAAATTAAGGAAGATACAACAGAATGGAAACATATACTATGTTCATGGATGGGGATAATTAACATCATTAAAATGTCCATACTACCCAAAGTAATCTATAGATTCAACACAATCCCAATTAAAATACCAATGTCATACTTCAAAGAGATAGAAAAAACACTTCAAAATTTACATGAAGCTAAAAACACCCACGAATAGCCACAACAATCTCAAGAACGAAGAACATAGTAGGAGGAATCCCAATTCTCGACATCAAACTATACTACAAGGCTACTGTCATCAAAACAGTCTGGTACTGGCATAAGACTAGACATGTAGCTCAATGCAACAGAATAGAGAGCCCAGAAATAAACCCAGGACTCTATGGTCAATTAATATTTGACAAAGGGGAAAGGGACATAAAATGGAGTAAAAACAGTCTCTTCAACAAGTGGTGTTGAAAGAACTTGACAACAACATGCAAAAAATAAAACTAGACCACCAACTTACACCATACACCAGAATAAACTCTAAATGGATAAAAGACTTAAATATAAGCAGTGCCACCATAAAGGTCCTGGAGAAAAATATAGGCAGTAAAATTTTAGATATCCTATGCAGAAATATATTTACTGATACTTCTCCAAGGACAGAGGAAATCAAAAAAACAAATAAACAAATGGGAATATATCAAATTGAAAAGTTTCTGTTCAACTAAAGAAAACACCAGCAAAATTCTAAGGAAACCAACTGTATGGGAAAACATAATTGCCAATGATACTTCAGACAAGGGTTTGATCTCCAAATTATATAAAGAACTAATGCGACTCAACACCAAGGAGACAGACAGCCTAATTAAAAACTGGGAAAGGACCTGAACAGACAATTCTCTGAGGAAGACACACAAAGGGCCCAAAGGCATATGAAAGAATGCTCAACATCACTAGCCACCAGAGAGATGCAAATTAAAACCACAATAAGATACCACCTCACACCTGTCAGAATGGCAATCATCAACAAATCAACAAACAACAAATGTTGGCAAGGATGTGGGGAATAGGGAACTCTGGTGCACTGCTGGTGGGAATGTAGGCTTGTATAGCCACTATGGAAAAAACAGTATGGAATTTCCTTCAAAAACTAACAATGAAACTGCCTTTTGATCCAGCAATTCCACTACTAGGACTATACCCAAAGAACCCTGAAACACCAATTCATAGGAACCTATGTACCCCTATGTATAGCAGCACTATTTACAATAGTCAAGTGCTGGAAACTGCCTAAGTGCCCATCAGTGGATGATTGGATATAAAAACTTTGGTGCATTTACAGAATGCAATATTACACAGCAGAAAGAAAGAAGGAACTCGTACCCTTTGCAACAACATGGATGGAACTGGAAAGTATTATGCTTAGTGAAATAAGCCAGTCAGTGAAAGACAAATACCATATGATCTCACCCATTACAGGACAATAATGAACAAAACAAACAAACAAGCATGAATACAATGAATTGACCTTCAGTGGGCAAGGGGGCAGAAGGAAGTGGGAGGAGGAGGCAAATAATAGGAGCAATTTAGTCCAGGAACTAACAGGGAAGAACCATGTACATGGACAGCAAGTGGGATTGACTTAGGGGGAGAGTGGGTGGGTGGGGAAGGTGACAGAGGGGAGGAAAAAGGGGATGGATGTAATACAACAATAAAATTAAATTAAAAAAAGAAAACTCATTAACCCCATTGAGCATAAAAATTTGAAATGTAGCCCTTTCACAATATTTCCTGTATGCAGCTTATTCCTTAAAATGATAATATAGTAATTTATAGTATCAGCACACATGAAAGTTTATATTAATTCAGTCATACCATAACATAAACAAAGTCATAATATTATAATAGGTACTACATAAAAAAAAATAGTTTGGTAGGTATTTTCATTGAAAGAAAGTTTAAAAGAAAATGATGGTCCATACACATATAAAAATGAAAACCATACCAATATATAACCTTATACCTGCTAAAATAGCTATCTTTAATAAATCAACAAATAGTAAGTGCTGTCAACGATATGGAGAAAAGGGAACCCTAGTACACTGCTGATGGAATACAGGCTAGTGCAGCCACTGTGGAAAACAGTATGGAATTTCCTCAAAAAACTAAAAATAGAACTGCTTTTTGATCCAGCAATTCCACAGCTGGTATTATATTCTAAGAATTCTGAAACACCAGTTCGAAAAACCTATGCACACCTGTGTTCATAGTAGTGATATTTATAATAGCCAAGTGCTGAAAACAGCCTAAGTGCCCATCAGCAGATGAGTGGATTGAAAAACTGTGGTACATTTACACAATGAAATACTACCCAGCAGAAAGAAAGAATTCCTACCTTTTGCAACAGCATGAATGGAACCGAAGGGTATTTTTCTTAGTGAAATAGGCATTTGGTGAAAAACAAATACCATGCAATTTCATTTATAAAAGGAATCTGATGAACAAAGTAAACTAATCAGCAAAATAGAATCAAAGGCGCAGAATCAGAGAATAGACTGATAGAGGTAAGAAGAGAGGAGGGGCGTCCTGTTTGAAAGAAGGTGAAGGGATTAGTCAAAGAACATGTATGAAGGACCCATAGACATGGACAACGGAGTGGGGATTGACTGTGGAAATGGAAAGTGGGATGGGTAGAGGGGGAAAAAGGAGGGAAGTAATTGGAACAACTATAAAACATAAAAATGAAAAAGCATATAAAAAATTTTAAAATGACAACAACCAAAAAATAAACAAAAAATAAGCTAAACTTTATACATTGTTAAATAAAATACAATGTAATACCAGTTTGGTGACTTACAGTTCATTGAATAGGAACATTTAATAATTTAACACAGTGTGGGAAGATGGCGACAGAGTAGAGAGCAGTGTTGTTGGTGTTCTCGAATACCAGAGCAGCTAGAGGACAGGATAGGGAGCACGAGAAGTCTTCAGGTCCCTAAGAACTAGAGTGATCAGCATCTGGACACAGGAGAGCACAGCCCAGTGGCAGCGGAGACCTATAGGAGAACAGACCACAGGCCCAGAATACCACCAGGCAGCCCAAATAAAGGACACACCAAGAACAACAAGTGGAGAAAATCTGGGAGACAACAACATTCAACTCCACAAATCTACTATCACAGAAGGGTGCTCAACTAAGGCAAGGAAGCAAGGCAGGTTAACCCAAGGGAAAAACAAAAAAATAAAAAGCAAGCAACAGCAGACACACAAAATGGGGGAAAAAAGAATCAGTCCATCACCAAAAGGAAAGGAAGAATCCCCAGAAAGACCACAAAATGAAACAGGGGCACCTGAAATATCATATAAGGAATTCAGAAGAATGATACTAGAGAAGCTCAGTGAGCTCAGCTACATGAAAGAAAACTATGAACAACTCCAGGAGAACTACAAAGAACTCCAGGGAAATTACAAAGAACTCCAGGGAAGTTACAAGTAACTTACTGAGAACTACAGCAGCATGAAAAAGGACATGGAAACTATCAATAAGGACCAGGAGGAAATGAAGAATACAATTTCTGAATTGAAGAATACAGTAGAAGGAATCAACAGTAGGCTAGAGGAAGCAGAGAACGGGATCAGCAAGTTGGAGGATAATGTAGACAAATACTCCAAGACAGTACAAGAGAATAAAAAAAAAGCTGAACAAGAATGAAGAGGGGTAAGAGAGCTGCAGGACATGAAATGTAACAACATCCGTATCAGAGGGATACCAGAAGGAGAAGAGAAACAAGGAATGGAAAACCTGTTCAAAAAAGTCATGATAGAAAATTTTCCTAACATGATGAGTGAAAACATTAATCCAGTTCAGGAAGCACAGTGGGTCCTAATGAAGATCAATCCAAACAGACCAACACCAAGGCATATTATTATTAAAATGGCTAATCTCAAAGACAAAGAGAGAATCCTAAAAGCATCAAGAGAGAAACGACAAATAACATACAAAGGGGCTCCAATAAGGCTATCAAATGATTATTCAACAGAAACAATTCAAGCCAGAAGGGAATGGCAAAAAGTATTTCCAGTAATGGTAAACAAAGGCCTGCAACCAAGAATACTCTACCCAGCAAGGCTCTCATTCAAGATAAAAGGAGAAATAAGGAGCTTCCCAGACAAAAAAAGACTAAAAGAATACATCTCTACCAAACCAGCATTGCAAGAAATGCTAACGGGTCTGCTTTAAAAATAAGTAAATAAATAAAATGAAGAAACACAGAAAGCCAAAGAGGAATACAGACACAAAGGGAAAAAATGGCAATGAATAAGTATCAATCAATAATAACCTTAAATGTAAATGGATTAAATGCACCAATCAAAAGACATAGGGTAGCCGAATGGATAAGACAACAAGACCCACATATATGCTGTCTTCAAGAGACCCACCTCAGAACAAAAGATCGGCACAGATTGAGAGTGAAGGGATGGAAAACTATATATCAAGCAAACGGACATGAAAAAAAAGCTGGAGTAGCAATACTGATTTCAGACAAAATAGATTTTACAATGAAGGCCATTAAAAAGGACAAAGATGGGCATTTCATAATACTTAAGGGAACAATCCATCAAGAAGAAATAACTCTGATAAACATATAGGCACCCAACATAGGAGCTCCGAAATATATAAGGAAAATCTTGGAAGACTTTAAGAAAGACATAGACAGCAACACACTAATAGTAGGGAATTTGAATACCCCACTATCAATAATGGACAGATCTTCCAAACAAAAATTCCCCAGAGATGTTGTGGCATTGAACAACACTCTAGAGTAAATGGACCTAACTGATGTATACAGAGTCTTTTACCCCAAAGAAGCAAAATACACATTCTTTTCAAATGCACATGGATCATTCTCCAAGATAGACCACATGGTATGTCACAAGACAAGCCTCCACAAATACAGGAAAATGGAAATCATACGAAGTATCTTCTCAGATCACATTGGCTTGAAACTAGAAACCAAATTCAAGGGAAAAACCCAAAAATTCTCTAACTCATGGAGACTCAATAACATGCTTTCAAGCAATGAAGGGGTCAACAATGAGATCAAAGATGAAATCAAAAAGTTCCTGGAAACAAATGACAATGAACACACACACAATAGCCCAAAACCTGTGGGATACAGCTAAGGCAGTTCTCAGAGGGAAATTTATGCAGGCCTTCCAAAAAAGGTTACAAGAAGTTTATAAAAATGACTTAACCACAAAGCTGCAAGAACTAGAGGAGCAACAACAAACAAAGCCCAGAGCAAGTAGAAAGAAGGAAATCATCAAGATCAGAGCAGAACTAAATAACTCAGAGATTCAAACTACAATTTGAAGAATCGACAGGACCAGGAGCTGGTTCTTTGAAAAAATAAACAAAATTGACAAGACCTTATCCAGACTCATCAAGAAAAAGAAAGAGAGGACCCAAATAAACAGAATCAGAACTGAACAAGGAGAAATCACAACTGATACTTCAGAAATACAAAAGATTGTAAGAAATTACTACAAACAACTATATGATAAAAAAATATGACAATCTGGATGAAATGGACACATTTCTGGAAAGATATAATCTACCAAAACTGAACCCAAAAGAAGCAGAAACCCTGAATAGGCCAATAACAACTAATGAAATTCAAGAAGTCATCCAAAATCTCCCAAAGCACAAAAGCCCTGGACCAGATGGCTACACAGGTGAATTTTACCAAACATTTCAAGAAGAACTAACTCCTATCCTCCTCAAACTATACCAAAAAATTCAGGAAGAGGGAAGACTCCCAACTCGTTCTTTGAGGCCAATATTATTCTAATCCCAAAACGAGGGCAAGATCCAACTAAGAAAGAAAGCTACAGGCCAATATCTCTGATGAACATAGATGCTAAAATTCTCAACAAAATATTGGCCAATCGGATTCAGCAGTATTTTACACAGATCATACACCATGATCAAGTGGGCTTCATCCCAGGGATGCAAGGATGGGACAACATTCGTAAATCAACAAATGTAATACATCACATCAACAAATTGAAAGATAAAAACTATATCATCATATCAATAATGCTGAAAAAGCATTTGATAAAGTACAGCAACCATTTATGATCAAAACCCTCAGCAAAATGGGAATAGAGGGAGCATACCTCAACATCATAAAGGCCATCTGTGAGAAACCAGAAGCCAACATCATACTTAATGGACAAAGGCTTTCCCCCTAAGATCAGGAATGAGACAAGGCTGTGCACTTTCTCCACTTCTATTCAACATTGTCTTGGAAGTTCTAGCTATAGCCATCAGAGAAGAAAAAGCAATCAAAGGTATCCAAATTGGAAAGGAGGAAGTCAAACTGTCATTATTTGCAGATGATATGATAGTGTACATCCAAAACCCGATGGGCTCCACCAAAAATTTACCCAACCTAATTAGCAAATTTAGCAAAATAGCTGGGTATAAAGTCAATATACAGAAATCAAAAGCATTTTTGTATAGCAGTAATGAAACAACAGAAATAGAAGCAAAAAAAAAAAAAAATCCCATTTACCATAGCAACAAGAAAAATAAAGTACCTAGGAATCAACTTAACTAAGGAGGTAAAAGACCTGTACTCAGAAAACTGCAGAACAATGAAGAAAGAAATCAAGGAAGATACAAATAAATGGAAACATATACCATGTTCGTGGATGGGAAGAATCAATATCATTAAAATGTCCATTCTACCCAAAGCAATCTACATATTCAATGCTATCCCAATTAAAATACCTATGACGGACTACACAGAAATAGAAAAAATACTTCAAAAATTTATATGGAGCCAAAAACGCCCGCGAATAGCCACAGCAATCTTGAGAAAGAAGAACAAGGTAGGAGGAATCACAATACTGGACTTCAAACAATGCTACAAGGCTACTGTCATCAAAACAGCATGGTACTGGCATAAGAACAGACATATAGATCAATGGAACAGAATAGAGAGCCCAGAAATTAACCCAGGACACTATGGTCAACTAATATTTGACAAAGGGGGAAAGAACATCAAATGGAGTAAAAACAGTCTCTTCAACAAATGGTGTTGGGAGAACTGGACAGCAACATGTAAAAGGATAAAACTAGACCACCAACTTACACCATACACCAAAATAAACTAAAGGTGGATAAAGGATTTAAACATAAGCAGTGCCACCATAAAGGTCCTGGAGAAAAATATAGGCAGCAAACTTTCGGATATCCCACGCAGAAATATGTTTACTGATACTTCACCAAGGGCAAAGGAAATAAAAGAACGAATTAACAAATGGGACTATAGCAAATTGAAAAGTTTCTGTTCAGCTAAAGAAAATATCAGCAAAATTCAAAAGGAACCAACTGTATGGGAAAACATAATTGCCAATGATACCTCAGACAAGGGTCTGATCTCCAAAATATATAAAGAACTAATGTGACTCAACACCAGGGAGACAGACAGCCCAATTAAAAAAATGGGCAAAGGACCTGAACCGATAACTCACTGATGAAGATATATAAAGGACCCAGAGGCATATGAAAGAATGCTCAACATCACTAGTCATCAGAGAGATGCAAATTAAAACCTCAATAAGATACCACCTCACACCTGTCAGAGTGGCCATCATCAACAAATCAACAGACAACAAGTGTTGGAGAGGATGTGGGGCAAAGGGAACCCTCATACACTGTTGGTGGGAATGTAGGCTGGTGCAGCCACTGTGGAAAACAGTATGGGGTTTCCTTAAAAAACTGAAAATGGAACTGCCTTTTGATCCAGCAATTCCACTACTTGGACTATACCCAAAGAATCCTGAAACACCAATTCATAAGAACCTATGTACACCTATGTTCATAGCAGCAC
>PVIW01013315.1:0-27900 GCA_004026585.1 Noctilio leporinus
TCAATGGAACAGAATAGAGAGCCCAGAAATTAACCCAGGACTCTATGGTCAACTCATATTTGACAAAGGGGGAAGGAACATCCAATGGAGTAAAAACAGTCTCTTCAACAAATGGTGTTGGGAGAACTGGACAGCAACATGCAAAAAGATAAAACTAGACCACCAACTTACACCATACACCAAAATAAACTCAAGATAGGATAAAGGATTTAAACATAAGCAGTGCCACCATAAAGGTCCTGGAGAAAAATATAGGCAGTAAACTTTTGGATATCCTACACAAAAATATGTTTACTGATACTTCACCAAGGGCAAAGGAAATAAAAGAACGAATCAACAAATGGGACTATATGAAATTGAAAAGTTTCTGTTCAGCTAAAGAAAATATCAGCAAAATTCAAAGGGAACCAACTGTATGGGAAAACATAATTGCCAATGATACCTCAGACAAGGGTCTGATCTCCAAAATATATAAAGAAATAATGCGTCTCAACACCAGGGAGACAGACAGCCCAATTGAAAAATGGGCAAAGGACCTGAACAGACAACTCACTGAGGAAAATATACAAAGGGCCCAGAGGCATATGAAAGCATGCTCAACATCACTAGTCATCAGAGAGATGCAAATTAAAACCGCAATAAGATACCACCTCACACCTCTCAGAATGGCAATCATCAGCAAATCAACAAACAACAAGTGTTGGCGAGGATGCAGGGCAAAGGGAACCCTCATACACTGTTGGTGGGAATGTAGGCTGGTGCAGCCACTGTGGAAAACAGTGTGGGGCTTCCTTAAAAAACTAAAAATGGAACTGCCTTCTGATTCAGCAATTCCACTACTTGGACTATACCCAAAGAATCCTGAAACACCAATTCATAAGAACCTATGCACACCTATGTTCATAGCGGCACTATTCACAATAGCCAAGTACTGGAAACAACCTAAGTGCCCATCAGTGGATGATTGGATCAAAAAACTTTGGTACATTTACACAATGGAATTCTATATAGCAGAAAGAAAGAAGGAACTTGTACTCTTTGCAACAACATGGATGGAAGTGGAGAGTATTATGCTTAGTGAAATAAGCCAGTCAGTGAAGGACAAATATCATATGATCTCACCCATTACGGGACAATAATGAGCAAAACTAACAACAAGCAAAACAGAACCAAGTATATGAATACAAGGAATAGGCCTTCAGTGGTCAGGGGAAAAGGGGTTGGGGGGAGGGGGTAGGGGGGAGGCAGAGGCAAGAAAGGGGAGCAGCTTAGACAAGAACCTAGTATAAAGGAACCATGGACATGGACAACAGGTGGGATTGACTTTGGGGGGATTGGGTGGGTGGGGAGGGGGACAGAGGGGAGCAGAAAGGGGATGGATGTAATACAACAACAATAAAATTAAAAAAAAAAAAAAAAAAAAAAACAACCTAATGATCATTTCAGTAGATGCAGAAAAACATTTGATGAAAGCTATCACTCATTTATGATAAAAACTCAGCAAAGTGAGAATAAAGTGAACATACCTAAACATAATAAAGGCCATACCTGACAAACTCACTTATCATTATAAGCCTATATTCAATAGGCAAAAACTACATGTGTTCCCCTTAATATTGGAAACAAGACAGGGGTATCTGCTTACACCCTCTTATTCAACCTAAATCTGGAAGTCCTAGCCACAGCAATCATACAAGAAGAAATACAAGGTGTTCAAATTGCAAATAAATCTGTCTTTATTTGCAAATGACATGATACTATACATACAGAATTCCAAAGATTTCACCAAGAAACTAGTAGGAATGAGAAATGAATTTAGCAAAGTAGAAGGATACAAAATTAATATCCAGAAATTAGTTGCATTTTTTATATGCCAATAACAAACTAACAGAAAAAAGAAAAGAAAGAAATCCCATTCACAGTTGCTTCAAAAGAAATAAAATATAGGTGACGGATGTAATACAACAACAATAAACTTAAGTTAAAAAAAAAAAAGAACAAAAGAAAATACCTAGGAATAAACCTAACCAAATATGTAAAAGACCTGTACTCAGAAAATTATAACACACTGAAGGAAAAAATACTAAAAGACACAAATTAAGTGGAAGCACATACTGTGTTCCTGGATAGGAAGAATTAACATAATTAAAATGTTCATATTATCCAAAGCAATCTATAGATTCAAGGCAATTCCTGTCAAGATTCCAATTATGTATTTCACAGAATTAGTACAAATATTTCCAAATTTTATATGGAACTACAAAAGGCCCCCATATCAATAGCAGTCCTGAGAAAGAAAATCAAAGTTGGAGTAATCATACTACCTAATATCAAAACAGCATGGTATTGGTGTAAAAACAGACATATAGATCAATGGAACAGAATAGAGAGCCCAGAAATAAACCTACACCTTTATAGTAAATTAATATTTGATAGAGAAGGTAAGCATACAATGAGCTAAAGATAGTTTATTCAATAAATGGTATTGGGAAAATTGGACAGACACATGCAGAAAAATGCAACTAGGCCACCTTCTTACACCACACACAAGAATAAATTCAAAATGGGTAAAAGACTTAAATGTTATACCTGAAACCATAAAAACCCTAGAAGAAAACATAGGCAGCAAAATCTCGGACACTGTTTGTAGCAATATTTTATCAGATATGTCTCCCTAGGCAAGGGAAACAAAAGAAAAACTAAACAAATGGGACTATATCTAACTAAATATTTTTTGCACAACAAAGGAAAACATCAACAAAATAAGACAATCCACAGAATGGGAGAACATATTTACCAATATATCTGATAAGAGGTTAATATCCAAAATTTATGAAGAACTTACAAAACTCAACACCAATAAACAAACAACCCAATTAAAATATGGGCAAATACCTGAAAAGACACTCCTCTAAAGAGGATATATAGATGGCCAATAGACATATGAAAAGATGCTCAATGTCGTCAACATCACTAATCATCAGAGAAATGCAAATTAAAGCCATAATGATATACCATCTCACACCTGTCAGAATGGCTGTCATCAATAAATTAGCAAACAACTGTTGGCTAGGATGTGGAGAAAAGGGACTCCTTCTTTATTGTTGGTGGGAATGCAGATTGGTGCAGCAACTGTGGAGAGCAGTATGGAGACACCTCAAAGAATTAATAATGGATCTGCCTTTTGACCCAGCAAGTCCCACTTCTGGGAATATATCCAAAAGAACCCAAAACACTAATTCAAAAGAACATAAACATCCCTATATTCATTGCTGTCTTATTTACAATGACCAAGATAGGGAAGTAGCCCAAGTGTCCATCAATAGATGAGTGGATAAAACAACTATGGGACATTTACACAATGGAATGCTATATTTAGCTATAAAAAAGAAGAAAGTTGTACTCTTTGTGACAATATCAATGGACCAAAAGAACACGATGCTAAGTGAAATAAGCCAGCTAGAGAAAGACATATACCATGTGATTTCACTCATATATGAAATCTAATTAACAAACTGAACTAACAGGCAAAATAGAGACATGCTTCTAGATCGCTGGACGATAGCTAGTGAAGGGAGAGTAGGGGTGGAGAGATTGAGCAAAAAGGAAAAAGGACTCATGGACATGGAAAACCAGTGTGGGGATAGCAGGCAGAATGGGTATAAGGAGACTAAATAGTAATTAAAAAATACAATTTAAATTATTAAAAAATAAATTTCCTGGGTACTATAACTTCTATAATATCATAAAACAGTTTTACGTCAGTGGTGTCAGTGGTATGAGGTGAGAGAAATAGGAAAGAGGCAGCAATAGGGGAAGTTTAGAATCCAAGCAAATGGATTTGGGGTCCCCTGAGGTATCTTCCGAGATTGTACTCATTCCCTCACTCCCACGTTCATCCCAGCAGGAATAGGCAAGAGGCAGATTTAGGAATTTGAGATTCATAGCATACCAGGTGGCTGAGATTTTGTCAAGTGGCCCTCAGAGACTGTGTGCCCTTTCATCCTAAGGAGGAGGTGCAGCTCTAGAGCTTTACACTACTGTCCTTTCCCAGACCAGCTCTGCGCTTCCACATCTCTTAAATATCAGGAGTTACTGTTAAAGGTGACTTCCTGCTCCCGGAATGTCTAAGCTCTCCTTTCTGCTTCAGGGAAACCAGCTTCCTCTCTGAAGTGCTTCAGGGATCTCAGGAGATGTAGGAAAGGGAGACAACCATGGCTTCATTCCCTCCCTGCCCTTTGATACCCCACAACTAGCACAACTTCCTGGACATTCACATTCCAAGGTAAGGGGTGCAGGCAGACAATTGATAATTTTCGTAAGGAAGAGGGTGCAATCTAAAAAGCATGTACACATTGCAAAGCAATTATAATCATCTACAGACTATTTCTCTATTTCTCTTATTATTAAGTAATCATCTCACTAGAGCCTGGGTATTTGGGATTTTTAGGCCAGCCTCCAGCTCTGTAATTGACACAACCAAGATAATTAGACCTCACTTCCAGAACCTCATTCCACCTATCTCCCTGAAGTTTGCTGCTGAGGTTCTTGACCTTCCCATTAAGAATTGCTCTTGCCAGCCCTGGCTGGTGTGGCTCAGTGGGTAGGTGTTGGCCTGTGAATCCAAGGGTCACTAGTTCTACTCCCAGTTAGGGCACATAACCAAGTTGTAAGCCAGGTCTCCAGCCAGGTTTCCAGCTGGAGGCAGGTGAAAGGCAAACATACATTGATATTTCTCTCCCTTTCTTTCTCTCTCCTGGCCCTTCTCTCTAAAAATAATGAATAAAATCTTTTGTGAGGGGGGTGGGTGGGTCAGTTGGTTGGGGTCATCCTGCAAAGTAAAAGGTGCTTTGATTCCTGCTCAGTGCACATGCCTGGCTTATGGTTCCGTCCCTGGGCAGGAAGCATAAGGACACTGATGGATGTTTCTTTCCCTCTCTTCCTCCTTCCCTTCCCCTCTCTCTAAAAATAAATAAACAAAATCTTTTTAAAAAGAAGAACTCTTATACTTAGCTGGGCTATATTTCAACTTAATATAGCCTGACCATGACACACTCACTCTCTCGCATGTTGGAAGCAGAATGAATTAGAAGTTTCCTGTTCTGCCTCATCGAATCTTTCCCTCCCTTATGCTATGTTTAGCACTTGTGTGGGCACTTGGCTGATGCCAAATACAACTTATGGTTTTAATTCCTGTTTTGAAGAGACACTCCTCACTGAGGGTGATGCTCAGTGGTGGAAGCACTTGCTGAGATATTTATTCTGTTGTCTACCTCCCCTCCTGCAGACTGGTAGGCTGTTCTTATCTCAAACGCAGAGGAAGTCCATCCATCGGAAGTATTGCTCACAGATATAGGAAGTCAGGTTGACTGTTCTGCCATGTTTTGCATTTAAGCTCCACCTACTATGCACCTGCTGAGTGCCATGCTCTGTGCAGGGCACAGATGACACAGCCATGAACAAGTCAGAGCCCCTGCCCTCAAGGAATTACTGAGTCAGATGGGAAAGCAACTTGGTAAATGGATTGCACAATGGGACACAAAAACAGTGAAAAACAAGCAGCTCTCTGTTTTAGAGCCCTTACTATGTGTCAGGTACTATGCAAAAAGAAAGGAATGACTGCACAGTTTGAATACCATCTTGGACACACCAATATAACCTTGGGAAAGTCACTTCCTCTCTCCTAGCTCCTAAATATGAAGTCTGGGGCTAGTTATGTAACTTCTCTGAGACTCAGCTTCTTCATCTGCAGAATAAGGGTAGTAATATCCTTATCCTTTAGGACTGTGTTGGGAACCAAATAAAATAATAGCTATAGAGTGATAAATGCTCAATAAAGGCTAGCTATTGGCATCTCAATAACTCCATGAGATAGGTTTTATAATTCCCATTTTATGGATAAGGAAACTGAGGCTCAGAAAGGCTACATTACCTACCCAATATTCCACATCTAGTAAGCGGTAATTTTTGGATTTGAACCCAGATTTGTAGGGTGCTATAACCATGCTTTGGACTAGAGTTTAATTGAAAGGAACTAGAGGATTTTTAGGAGGATAATGACAGGCATTTAAGGGGACAGTAGAAGCCTCTACCCTGGGTCCTACAGCATGAAGACAAGGGGCAAAATGTACCAGGTGCCACAGGAGAAGATTGGAGAAATGTTAGCATCTACACCTCATTATCCTCCTTACTCTCTGCTCCCTTTGTCTCTTTTAGTTTAACTCATCACCATTCTGTTTCAACTTCTGCACTTAAATATCTACTTGGCATCTCAGTATTAAGACAACCAAATCCACTTGCAGAAATTCTAGCCACCCCTCCCGATGTGCTCTCCTCCCTGATATCCCCATCATTGGACATGGCACCTCCAGTTTCCACAAGCCAAAAACTTATAAGCCATCTTGATTTCTCTTTTTCTCATCAGCAAACCATGGCAACTCCACCATTTTCTTAGAGAATTATATTTGACATAACTTTGTGTAAGTCTGAAGTATACAACATGTTGATTTGATACACTTATTTATTGCAATATGATTGTCATTGTAGTGTTTGCTAATGCCTCTATTATGCCATATAATTATGATTTCTTTTTGTGGTAGGAATAATTAAAATCTCATCTTTTTGCAAGTTTGATGATCACTTGGCTATGCATTAGGGCTCCAGGACTTATTTAGCTATTTACTGCAAGTTCATGCCCTTGAACAATATCTCTCCTATTTTCCCAGCCCCATCTACTCTGTTTTACTAGTTCGGCTTTTTTAGATCTCACATATAAGTGACATCATATGGTATTTGCCTTTTTCTGTGTGACTTATCCCACTCAGCATAATGTCTTCAAGGTCCACCCAAGTTGTCACAAATGACAGTTTCGTTCCTTCTCATAGCTGAGTAGTATTCATGTGTGTGAGTGTGTGTGTGTGTGTGTGTGTGTGTGTCTTAGAAGATATCCACAGATACTGTCTTTATCCATTCATTCATTGACAGGCACTTAAGTTTTCTCCATTCAGCATTGCCTTCAAACCAGTGACTGACCCCTCACTTCTCTCCACCTCCTCCACCACTATCCTCCCTCACCTGGGGGACTGCCGCAGCCTTCTCACCATCTTTCAGTTTCAGTGTTGTTCCTCCAGTCTATTCTCCACACAATCTCAAAGGGAGCTTTAGAAAACAGATCTTTTATAACAAAAGCCAAACTCCTTCCCCTTCCAAAGCCCATCCTTATCCCATCCATTCCTATGTTCATTCACTCTATACCAGCCATATGGCCTCCTTGCTCACATACCTGTACTACCAGGCCTTTGCTCTCACCATTCCTCTAGCATCAAATGCTCCTCTCCATTTGACTTCTAGGTGTCTGTTTTCTTCTTGACATGGAAGGTCAGCTTCAAAGTCACAAGCTCTGAGGAGACATCCCTGACCACTTAGCTATCTCTGACTCACTATTTTCAGTCTTATGTATACTTATCACCAGTTTATTTTTTTTCCCTGCTTTTGTTTCCTCTAACTAGAATGTAAGTGCATGAGAAGAGAGACCTCATCTATTTTGTTTATGGTTCCTCAGTACCTTGGACACAACCTGTCATACAATAGAATCTAGGGACATAAATGCTCAATGCATATTCCACACATACATATGTGAGTTTCTTCCTCTTTCCCTCTTATCCCTCCTCCTCTAGCTTTATATCTCTTAAATGTATTAGTCAAAATAAGAATAGAAGATATATAATGGTTCATGCTTAGTCATTTGTGACTAGTAGGTAAAATCTTAGAACTTTTAAAATGTAATGTAATGAAGAATTCTAAATTCTAAAACATAATATGTGGATGGCTCTTTGAAATGTTTACCAACCTCAGGAAAATGGCTTCTTACTTTCATGAATACAAATGAAGAAGGGTCGTTCAACAATTACCTTCAAAGGAGCCAGAGCATCTGTAGTCACCGTCAGATTCTCTGCTCTCCCTCTGATGCACAGCCCTAAATTCATTTCATTAGTTTTAATTATCCCCACCATGAGCAAGTGAAGACATTAGAGCTATTTTCGAAATGGAATTAGCAAATTTGGAGGCGAGATGACGTTCTCCGAGGTGTTTAGCTGTAATTGTTCTTGTGTTGAATAGAAACAAAAGCAGCATCAGCTTATCCATTTGCTGAATTTATATTGCATTTTAGAGAAGACACGTTTTGAAGAGTTTCTTCATTTTTTGCATTCAAGAATGTGAATTCTACCTAGATGACTCTAGCTCTGGCTGAACTATTCCTACCTTCTCCTGCAACATGAATCTGAGTCCAGCCACATTACACACACACACACACACACATCACTAACCATAGCAGCAGCAGAAAACTGCTCTATAAGACACACATCCACACATTCACACAAAGCAACACAAACAACATGTCCAACCTGTTCACTTCCTACCATCCCCACTGAAACTCTATGGCATGACCCACAACCACCTTTTGCCTGAACCACTGTAAGAGCCTCAGGTTGGTCTCCATGCTTCTGCACAGCTTCCTTGATTCACTCAGCATTTCATGAGCTGTTTGTACAGAAAGAGTCCAACCACATTACTCCCTGCCCGAAGCCCTCCACTGTCTCCACCTCACATGTGGGTTAATTAAGTCTCTACCACCTCCTACAAGGTTCTATCTGAGGTGGCCCCTGACTTTCTTTCTGACATCATCCTGTGTTGCTCACTTTGCTTCAGATTCCTTTGCCTCCTGGATATTTCTGGAATCCACCAACTCCACTTCTGCTGCAGCATCTCTGTGCTTACTGTTCCAACAGCATGAAACACACATGGCAAATATTCACATGGCTTGCCCCCTCACTTTATTTGAACCTTTACTCAGATGCCAATTCCTCTGAGAAGCCTTCCCTGACCACTCAACCTGAAATATCACCCTCAGTCTTTATCTCTTTGCTTCGAATTTTGTTCCATAACATCACCAGCTCATATTATCTATTTTTATTTGTCATTTCTCTACATTATGTGTAATACTGTGCCAGCAGGAGGAGTGGCATGAGAAAGTAAAGCCTGTTTTTAATATGTATAGACAGATAATGCCTCTCTCTCTGCAGAAAATTCCACTAAGTATAGAGAAAATATTGGGGGTAACCCAGCCGGAAGAATGTTGTAAAACAGACACAGAGATGATAGATAATAGATATATAGATGATAGATAGACAGATAATAGATAGGCAATAATAATAACAGTATCAGGCCCTTGCTGGTGGCACAGTGAATAAAATGCCTACCTGCACACCCAAAAGTCTCTGGTTTGATTCCCAGCCAGGGCACATAACTAGGTTGTAAGCCAGGTCTCCAGCCAAGTCCATAGCTGGAGGCAGGTGAAAGGCAACAATACATTGATGTCTCTCTCCCTCTCTGCCTCTCCCTACTGGCCCTCTCTCTAAAAATAATAAATTTTTTTAAATCTTTAAAAATAAATAAATAGAGAGATAGATAATACCAAAATCAATAATTAATGCCAGACCCTCTGGTAAATAAATTATGTCAAATCCTTATTGCAACAATTCAAGATATAAATTATTATCCCCATTTTAGATATGAGAAAACTATGGCTCAAAAACGTTAGGATTGATTCCCAGCCAGGGCTCATACCCAGGTTTCAAGCCAGGTCTCCAGCCAGGTCCTTAGTTGGAAGCAGGTGAAAGGCAACCATACATTGGTGTTTCTTTCCCTTTCTTCCCCCCTTCCTTCCCCTCTCTCTAAAAATAATGAATAAAATCCTTACAAAAATATTAGGAAAGTCTCCAAAGGAGACATTACTGGGAAGTGCCAAAGCCTGAATCTAAACCTGGACTCACTTCATTTCATCAGACACTAGTGTCACCTACCTGATCCCATTAGCTTCACTGCCTTTCTTTGGAGTCTTCCCTTGCTAAACTGGGAAACCTAGGAGGAAAATGAAAAGGACTTGTAAAACGGTTTCACCCATCACTGACTGCTGCAGATTCCCCAAAGAGAAGAGTTTTATATGTGTTTGCAAATGCCAATCTGCCCTGGAATCTTTTGTTCTTAGGAAAAATGAATGCTGTAATGCATGAAAACTGAGATGTGGTTATTATTGTCATGTTCCTATGGTCACACTAATTATGGGTCTTTAACGTCTTTAATCTTCCCAGTATTGGAAACAAAGGAATTGAAAAAATTCCAGAAGCTACCAAGCACCTCGATGAGCAGGATGTTTTAAACTTTATTCAAAAAAAAAAAAAAATCAAGAGGCTCACAAAGGCACATGAGTGAGTCTTTAAGGCACTCCAGCAGAACACATATATAGTATAGTACCTACTATGTGCTGGGTAGTGAGTATATCGAAGTGGTAATATCCAGCCACTATTCTCAAGGGGATCAGCTGGGAGCCTCTCTAGCAGACCCTTATGTAACAACATCACTGAAAGACCAGGCAAAGAGGTGAGGAGCAGCCCTCCACCAGTTAATCCAATGCAGACTAACTCAGTGAGTTGCCTTATTGGTAAGCTTGGTGGATCAGCATGGGCTTGAGACAAAAGTTAAACCCAGTTATGCAGCTCACCTGCCAGGAGTGTTTATTCTGCACACTTGATAATTTTCTCTAAGCTTCAGCTTTCCTACACATAAATGTGAGATGCCAATGGCCATCTTGTACTGTTGTGGAGATGATTAAATAAAAAGTAATGCAAAGAGCCAGGCACAGTGTCTGATCCATTGTAGGCACTCAACACATGGTAATTATTGGAAACAGATATAGAAGAGAAAGGAAGAAGGATGGAAGAGATGGAGGGAGGAAGGGAGGAGGATTTTTATGTCAAGATTCAGGCAGAAAAATGGAATGACTTCAGAAATCATCTGACATGCCCTCTTTTGGCCAACACTGCTACAGTGGAGGAAATTGACAAGAAGCCAATTTCAGGAACTCATTTAGCCAAGAATGAAATGCACTTCTGTGAATGACCTCAGAATCGAGCCTGTACTTTCTATTAAAAAAAAAAAAAAAAAAGGCCAAACATTCGTCATCCATATCCTAATCCCCATGTCCCTCTTCATCACTCTCACTCATCCACACCCTTGGGAAATTACACCTAAATATCACAATATATTTACAACTAAGATACTACCCACAAATACCAAAACATGAGCTTCAATTTGACAAAGGTAACATGCATCTAAAGAACGTCTAACTTTTCAACCCAAAAAGAACCTCCTTCAAGAAATGATCGTAAAGAAATATTCTGAGATACAGGCAGATTTGCATGCAATGGTATTTACAATATAGAGAACAGGGAACAATGTAAGTGTCTAGTCATAAGACACTAGTTAAACAAATTAGGGCACATTGATGTGATGGACTGTTATACAATCATTAAATTGATGTTTTTAAGCATTTTTAATATCATCAGAAATTACTTCAAAAATGATAGCAAAACAATGAAAATGTAATATTGTATTTCTTTAGTCCCAACTATGTGTAGGGAAGAAATTAAAATATACTGGGAAAAATATACTAGAATAGTCATTGCTTTGTGCTGTTTAAGAAAGACTTTTTTTAATTCCCCAGCCAGGGCACATACCCAGGTTGCAAGCCAGGTCTCTCCCTCTCTGTCTCTCTCCCTTCCCCTCTCTCTGAAAATAATAAATAAAATCTTTTTTAAAAAAGAAAGAAAAAGGAAGACTTTTTTATTTTGTAATATTGTTCATGTTTTCCAAAGTTTATAACCGTGGCACAATGGAGATTTTCCTCAACTTCATTTCATTCCCAGTAAATAAATTTCTAGCCACTGTTATTTTGGGATTCTGGTCTTCTTTAAACTAAGGTAAGAAAGTGTGCTTTGGGAAAGGTGGGGAAAAGACAGAGACTCATTTAGAGTTATGCTAAACTGAAATTTTGTTAAGAAATTTTTGGTCATCTCCAGGGGAAAAAAAAATCTGTTTTAAAGTTGCTTTCCAAAACTGAATAGAAAAGATCCTCTCGGGGGACAGATCGGAGCAAAAAGGGGATGGATGTAATACAGCAACAATAAAATTTAAAAAGAAAAGAAAAGACCCTCTCCTTCATTTTCTTCTCTCTAACACAGCAGTTTAAGGAGCTCCAATTTCCACCCTGCCCAGCAAAAAACTGAGTGAAACTTAAAATTGACATCTTGGTGAATTTATGGAAGGCTGAGTGGAAGAAGTGAGGAGCAGATCAGAGAAACTAAGAAACCAAGGAGGGGAAGAGGGGGGAAAAGAAAACAAGAGCAAAAAAATGAGTCACAGACCTATCTACCTACAAGGATCACACAGCTAAAACCAAGCTCTGTGTAAGATGTAATAGGGAATGATAGAAACTGAGGCAAACTGGAGAATTTAAAGTTTTTTTTTATGATTTTATTATTTTCAGACAGAGAGGACAGGAAGAAGGCCAAAAGGGAGAGAAATATCAATGTATGGCTGCCTTTTACCTTTCTCCAGCTATGGACCTGGCTGGAGACCTGGCTTGCAATGTGGTTATGTGCCCTGGCTGGGAATCAAACCAACATCCTTTGGGTTCACAGGCCAGCGTATATCCACTGAGCCACCAGCCAGGGCTGCAAACTGGAGATTTTAAATCCTTTGAATGGAAAAGTTAGTTCAGTTCCAGGTAAATGTTAGTATACGCAAATGAAAATTCAATTTTTGCCAGCCCTTTCTCAGGTTTCATTTCAGAACTTCATATTTTTATGTTAAAAACCTGTGTTTTAAAATATTTGAAAATAAGTAAACATTTAAACTTCATTTATAAAAATATGATATAAGATAACAAGATTGTGAATTGAGCCTTTCTGGTTGAAGAACACATGAGCAATGTTACTGTTTTCTATTTTTTAAGTAAGAAAAAGAAAACAAAGACAAAATTTTAAAACCCCTCTAAAATATGACAAGCCATATTCAGTTTTCAATTGTACTATAGTATAAGAATTCTCATTTTAAACTATATGAGGTAAACTTAGTATGAACTGATAGGTAGTTAAAAGAGAAAAACACAGAGTCTTTTACTTATTTCCAATATTCTCTATAATGTTTCAGGAATGGACAAATTTTAAGGGGTGACAAAACCCTTTAACAATCAAAAAAAAAACAGAAAAGACTAGGAAAATCAGGCATAGAGTGAAATTTTTTGCAAGGATCCTCTTCCCCAGCCGGGAAGAACAGACCTGTCCCTATCCTGCCCATTCTTGGCTCTGTGAGTGAGCATCACTGTTGTGTTTAAATGATATATTCAGATAAATTTGTTTGACAAATGAAAAGTATTCTAAGACATGTCAGGTTATTGAGATGGTTATGTTGCCAATGTCTATATAAATCATCCCTGCTTCTCCTGAAACCATGCCATATTAATCCATGGGTGCCTTGGATTCAAATGGAAAAGAAGAGGACAAATTGCCCTTTCATTGCAGAATTCAGTTAGAGACGGATTGTGGTAGTATCCACCAGGCCAGAAATGATTGAAGTTAACAAATGTTATACAAGAGTTTCACAATTCATTGGTGTGGCTGCCTCATTCCAAAGGTTGGCATCTGGTAACCAAGGGAAAATGAGAACTAAGCCATTCTACACTTGGTTTGTGAGATCCAGGTGTCCCTGGCTATGACTAACACAACTTCTCTTGGCCCATGGCTATGGGGTCCTTCTATTCCAACACATTGATGAAGGGATTCTGCTAATGACTGTACAATTGATAATAACCTTTAACTGTAATGATTACTGTTAACCATAGAGTTAATGATAATTAATACCCACATGAACCCTATTCTATGCCCAGCATTTTCTTTTAATATTTACACATCTTGACAGGTATTGGTAGTCCCACTTTATAGGTGAACAGTAGGAGACAGGGTGAGTTTAGTGACCTTCTTAAAGCCACCAGCTGGATCCAGCCAAAATGGAGGTGTAGGTAGATACACTGAGTCTCTTTTCACAACTAAGAAGGAATACAACTACCTCAAAACTAGAGGCTACCAAAAGTTCCAGAAAATCAAACTGCATGGAAGTCCAACAAACAAGATATAAAGAAAAATACTCATCCAGGCAGTTAGGAGGGGTAGAGCTAGGGAGGAGAGTATGTGGTCTAGAGACAGCAGCAGCAGCTGTGGCTGGCTAGTGAAAAGCACAGTCACATATTTAAAAAAGTAAGAAAGGACACCTGGAGAGCCAGCCCAGCACCAGACCACATCTGCAGCTCGCAGTTCCAGCACCAGGGAAAATAAAGCCTCATTGGTTCTGACTCTGAAAACTAATGGGGGTTGGGGCAGAAGAAGAAACTGCCATTTCTCAGCAGAGTCTGTTTGTTTAGAGGACCCCTATAGTCCTAGAATGTCCACAGACCCATGCATTCTTGGAACCATGGCCAAGGCAACCACTAGAGAGGTGCCAGTCCCATGCAGGAAGTGGGTGAAGTACCTGGAAAAGGTGTGAGTGCTGAGCAAATGAAATTATTCCCTCTTAATCCCCTACCCAAAATAAAGCACCACAATATGGAAAAACAGATTGCCCCATCCTAAGGAATACCTAGGGCTCCATCCTTTACAATTTAACAGG
Source organism: Noctilio leporinus (assembly GCA_004026585.1). Classification (NCBI taxonomy): domain Eukaryota; kingdom Metazoa; phylum Chordata; class Mammalia; order Chiroptera; family Noctilionidae; genus Noctilio; species Noctilio leporinus. The sequence goes on from PVIW01013315.1 coordinate 14,563, forward strand.
TGAAACAGCTTTACTTAAGAAACAGAGGCAAACACAGGAGCCTGTCAAGTTGAGGAAACAAGGAAGTATGGCCTAAAAGAGAGAATGAATCAAGGTTCCAGTGGGAGAATTAAGCAAAGAGGAGATAGCCAACCTAACAGATGCAGAGTTCAAAACACTGGTGATTAAGATGCTCACAGACTTGACAGGTATGCTTGAGTATGGCAAATGCAGAAGGGAAGAAGTAAAGGCTATGTTAAGTTAAACAATGGAAAATTCGTATGAAACCAATGGTGAAGGGAAGAAAACTGGGGTTCATATCAATGATTTGGAACATAAGGAAGAAATAAACAGTCAACCAGTACAGAACGAGGAAACAAGAATTTTAAAAAAATGAGGAGAAGCTTAGAAGCCTCTGGGACAACTTTAAACATGCCAACATCCTAATCATAGGGGTGCCTGAAGGAAAAAAGGAAGAGCAAGAAATTGAAAACTTGTATTAAAAAATAATGAAGGAAAACTTCCCAAATTTGGTAAAGGAAATAGACATACAAGAACAAGAAGCACAGAGAGTCCCAAGCAAGCTAGATCCAAATCGAACCACACCAAGACACATCATAATTAAAATGCCCAAAGTTAAAGATAAACAGTGAATCTTAAAAGCAGCAAAAGAAAAGAAGAGAGTTACCTACAAAGGGGTTCCTGTAAGATTGTCAGCTGATTTCTCAAAAGAAACTTTTCAGGCATGAAGTATTTAAAATGATGAAAAGCAAGGACTGACAAACAAGATTGCTCTATCCACAAAAACTAACATTTAGAATGGAAGGACAGATAAAGTGCTTCCCAGACAAGGTAAAGCTAAAGGAATTCATCATTACCAAGTCCCTATAATATGAAATGTTAAAGGGACTTATTTAAAAAAAAGAGAATCAAAACTATGAACATTAACAAGACAATAAACGCACAAACAACAGAACCTAAAATAAATAAATAAATAAATAAAACAAATACAAACTAAGCAAACAACCTGAATAGGAACAGCCTAAGTATGGTGATCATTTGGAGGGTTATTAGGTGGGAGGGGGAAGGGGAAGAAAGGGGAAATGGTGCAGGATTAAAAAGGCATAATTGATAGAGACAAAGAAAGATACTTCATAATCCTTAAGTGAATAATACATCAAAAAATATAACCCTTATAAACATATATGCAACCAACATAGGAGCACCCAATTACATAATGAAAATATTGGAGGACTTCAAGGAGGATATAGATAGCAATACACTCATAGTAGGAGATTTTAACACCCCATTATCAACAATGAACAGATCTTCCAAGCAAAAAAACATCAGCTTGCAATGGGTTTTATTAAATGGGTTTCAAATACACATTGAACATTCTCAAAATAGACCACATGGTAGGACATAAAACAAGCTTCAACAAATTCAAGAAACAATTTTGACACAATCATATCAATCATACCAAGCATCTTCTCAGATCACTATGGCTTGAAACTAGAAACCAACCTCAAGAAAAAAACTCAAAAACATTCAAAGTCATGGAGACCGAATAACATGCTATTAAATAATGAATAGGTTAACAATGAGATCAAGGAAGAAATCAAAATGTTTCTGGAAACAAATGAAAATGAACATACAACAGCCCAAAACCTATGGGACGTAGCAAAGGCAGTTCTGAGGGGAAGTTTATGGCAATACAGAGTTACCTAAAAAAGAGAGAAGAATCTCAAATAAACAATCTAACCATGAAGCTGCAAGAAATAGGGGAACAACAACAAACAAAGCCGGGTGCAAATAGAAGGAAAGAAATAATCAAGATCAGAGCAGAATTAAATGGTATAGAGAGTAAAAGAACAATTCAAAGGAGCTGGTTTTTCACAGAACCAGCTCCATAAATCCAGGAGCTGGTTCTATGAAAAGATACACAATATTGACAAGCCTTTAACCAGACTCATCAAGAAAAAAAGAGAGAGGACCCAAATAAATAAAATCAGAAAGGAAAAAGGAGAAATCACAACTGATGCCAGATAAATACAAAGGATTGTAAGAATTACTACAAACAACTATATGGCAACAAATTTGACAACCTAGGTGAAATGGACAAATTTCTGGAACACATAACCTTCCAAAACTGAATCAAGAAGAAGAAAACCTGAACAGACTGATAACAACTAGTAAAATTGAACCAGTAATCAAAACACTCCAGGCACACAAAAGCCTTGGACCAGATGCTTCACAAGAGAGTTTTACCAGGTATTTAGGGAGAGCTAACCCCTATCCTTTCAAACTGTTCCAAAAAATCCAAGAAGAGGGAAGACACCCAAATTCGTTCTATGAGGCCAGTATTATTATAATCCCAAATCCAGGTCAAGACACAACAAAGAAAGAAAACTATAGGTCAACATCTCTGATAAACATAGATGCTAAAATCCTCAACAAAATATTGCCAAACCAGATCCAGAAAAACATTAAAAAGATCATACACCATGATCAAGTGGGATTCATCTCAGGGATGCAAGGATGGTATAATATTTGCAAATCAATAAATGTAATACATCACATAAATAAAATGAAAAAATCACATGATCATATCAATAGAGACTGAAAAAGCATTTGATAAAGTACAGCACCCATTTATGATAAAAATTCTCAGCAAAGTGGGAACAGAGGCAGCATACCACAACATAATAAAGGCCATATATGGGAAACCTGCAGCCAACATCATTCTCAATGGGCAAAAACTGAAAGCTTTCCCCCTAAGATCAGGAACAAGACAAGGACACAAAAAGAAAGAAAAAAGAAGAAGCAGCATAATTGGTAGGTACAAAATAGCCAGGGGAAATTAAGAATAATATAGGAAATAGTGAAGCCAAAGAATTTATATGCACAACCCATGGACATGAATAAAGGGGACCCTGAGATTGCTGGAGGGAATGGGGGATACTGGGCAGAAGGGAGCAAAATAAAAAGAAATTGTGCAACTGCAACAGCTTATTCAATAAAATATACTTTAAAAAAGATAGGCAATTATTAAATCTAGGAAAAACAGAAAGCTGTACAAGAAAGGAAATGTTATGGCACATTTCCTGAGTCAACTGTAAATAATATTATATATTAACAACAACATAGTGAATATAGATTTATCCAAAACTTAAAATATTTTAAAAAGCCACCTGCTGGGATTTGAATGGGAACTCCAATCCCATTGTCTCAGCCCACCTCATACAGATTGCCCCAATGATGAGACCGCAGATGTGGAAGTGCTTGATAAACTGGAGAACTCTCTTCAGATATTTGCTGTTTGTGTCCCAGGATATCATTTTTTTCAATTTGACTTTTATGGGAAAAAAAACAAACAAACCAGCTTTAAATACAACTTCTAAAGAAACTGTGGGCTATGACAGAAAAAGGGAAGTTCTATCCTCAGACAAATCAGAAATTATATCCATACTGAGCCACTTCCTTACTGTGAGACCACAAGCAAATTCCTGTAACTCTCCGAACTTTGGGTCTCTCCTGCATGAGTGAATGATGGCCTAAGGTTAGGAAATAGTCCAAGAAAAGCTCCTGGCACATCTGGCATAAGTGTAGGAATATTTCTTTTTTCCTAATAGAAAACTGACGGAGTTCTATTCCTCACAGAACCCACAGTATGAGCTCCCAATGTCCCTCCCTGAAATTACAGTGACCATAGGTGAAAATGCCAACCTCATGCTGTTCGTTTCTCTCTTCTGGTCCGAGGGAGGAAATTCCTTAGAATATTGCTACTGAAACTGTGGTCTGTGCATGGTAGCATTGACATCACCTGGGTCAAGGGAGCAGGCTAGCGGGAGTGAGAGAGGGATGTCTTCTCCCTTGTTGGAGCATTTGGGATTAGATCTAATACAAGAAACCCACCGTTTAAAGATGTGGTGGAGGGTGAGGCAGACAGAGACAACAGAATGTGCAAAGGCCAAAGTCAGAAATAGCTTCAATGTTCAAGGAACAGAGAAAAAGATGGTATCGGGATTCACAAGCAGTGAGTAGGGTGTAGGTTATGCACCAGAAGAGGTAGGAAAGGTAAGCAAGGATCAGATTAAGATAGATTCTTCCAGTCCTCAGGGGAGATTTCCACATTTATCAAGTTGATCAAACACATGCGCGCGCACACACACATGCGTGCGCGCACATGCGATGCATTTCTATTGCACCTTGAAACTCTTCCTGTACGTATAACAATATAACCCAATAAGTGTTATATTGGGTTAAAGTATAATTGCCTGTTTACTATCTGGCTATCTTGTGAGTCTATCATCTAATTTAGGCCAGGGACCATATCTATGTTATTCACCATTATATGCTTAGCCCCTAGCAAAAATATAGACTAGGGTAGATGCTCAGTTACATTTTAGGGGACTGAGTTACAAAGAAAACTCCTAGCTTGCAATGTTTTATTAAATGGTAGGTATTAAATTATTTTAAGGTTCTTTATTAAATTCTCCTCAAACCATATTTTTCTGTTACTTGAAGGAATTGGGCTGCATTGCCACAAAAATTGAAGAGGATTTATGACAAATGAACTTGAGCATAATCCAGCCACAGTTTTTCTTACACTGCTATGACAGTGAAAAAACTCAGAGAAAATGGTGAAAATTCCAAGAAAAACAGAAAGGTTTTAAAGTGTCCTATGCAAAAGCATGGAAGTGTTCCAGGTCATTTGTGTCATTTTTAAGTCACTTTTTTTTTTAAGGCATAACTCTCCTATACAAAAATGCACACACTTACTGTACAGTTTGATAATATAGACAAATATATACACTTACGTCATATAAGGGCAAATACCAATTTAAACAAATAGGCTTAATTCTTTGTGTTGGAAATAAGAAAAGAGATTTCTCCTAGGTCTCTTTTCTTAGTGCATAATTTACTTTAGTGCGCTTGTATGTTTAAGTTCCTTCTCTATCTCTTTAAAATATGTAATTTTTTTAATATGTAATTTTTATATAAAGCTGAATAAGTCTCTTATCAGCTTTTGGAACCAGCCATGTCTTTCCCAATGACCTGCAAGCTATCACTTTGAAACTTAATCAAGGAAGACAGCACTTCTATCTCCTAGTTTCCTATGGGAGGGGAGGGGTCCAACATCAAGTTGAAAAACTACCTTTATCATAAAAATTTGGCAGCTTACTTTCCCTTTGGAAACCAATCAGCAAACACAAGTAGCCACCCCAATTACTAGGTGAATCTAGGATGGACTATGTTGACCAAACACAAATGTGTGACAAATTGTGCTCATCAGGCCCTCTTGCTTGGAAACTAATGGGGGTTTTTTCTTAAATTAAATGTATTGGGGTAACATTGGTTAATAATATTATATAAGTTTCAGGTTTACAATTCTACATCATTTTATATTGCACTGTGTGCTCACCACCCAAAATCTAGTCTCCTTCCATGACCATATATTTGACCCCCTTCACCCTCTTTATCCTCCTCCCAACTGTTTTCCCCGTAGAACCACCACACTGTTGTCTGTTTGTGTGTTCTGTTGCTTGCTTGTGGCTTTCTGTTTTTCATCCCACATATGAGTGAAATCATACTATTCCTGTCTTTTTCCATCTGACTTATTTCACTAAGCATGATATTCTTGTGACCCATCCATGTTTTTACAAATATTTCATCTTTTTTATGGCTGACTTATATTCCATTGTATATAACACCACCTCTTCTTCATCTAATCATCTATTGAAGGACACTTGAGTTGTTTCTACATCTTGACTATTATGAATAACTCTGCGATTAACATAGGAGCATACACCAGGGCAAATAATGTCCAAGCTAGGTCTCCAGCCAGGTCCATAACTGGAAGCAGGTGAAAGGTAACCAGCCAGGTCCATAACTGGAGGCAGGTGAAAGGCAACCATACATTGATGTCTCTCTCCCTCTTTGCCTCCCTCCCTTCCCCTCTCCCTGGAAATAATAAATGAAATCTTTAAAAAATATATATATATAGGAACACACATCTCTTTACAAATAAGCTGTTTTCAATTTTTTTACTTATCTTAAGAACATGTATGTAATGGGTTGTATCTGCTTGCTAGAAAAAAAAGGGGGGTTATTTATTTATTTGTTTCTCTATTTGTTTTTGCAATGTCTTAGTAAAGTATATGTGATATGTATCACATTCTGGTTTAATGCTTTTTCAATAATAAAGTTGCAGGGGAGTTTCCTCTACCTTTGTGGAGGAGTTTTCTGGATTTGGAGGAGATTTGGTTTTAAATTATATTTCTCCAACAGTCACCACCACCCTAATCAAGATATAAAACATTTTCATCACCCCAGAAAGTTAGCCTGTGACCCTTTGAAATGAATCTGCAGTTCTTTCTTCACCCCAGGTAACCATTCATGTTTATCACTAATTAGTTTTACCTACTCTAAAACTTTCTATAAATGGAATCATAAAGTATTTGCTTCTTGATGTAAGATTTCTTTCACCCGCTATGTTTTTGAGATCCAGCCATGTTATGTGTAGTTTGTTCCTTTTAATTGCAAAGTACTGTTCCAAAATTTGTTTTTGCATTCACCTATTGATGGACGTTTTGGGTTTTTTGTTTGTTTGTTTTGCCTATTATAAATAAAGCTTCCATGACCACTCATGGACAATTCTGTGTGTGAACCTACATTTTTATTTCTTCTGTATAAATAGCTAAGAATGAGACCACTGAGTCTTATGAGTGTACATTTAACTTTTAAACTAACAAGCAAACTCCTTCCCAAAGTAGAGGACTGGTGGTACCATTCTACACTCCCACAAGTTGTTCCACTTCTCACCTACACTTAGTGTGGTTATTCTTTTCCATTTTAGACATTTTAATAGATCATGATACCATGGTTCTAATTTGTATGTTTCTAACAAGTAATGATGTTGGTGTCTTTTCATGTGTTTACTGACTTTTGCTTATTTTCTTTAGTGAATTGTATATTCAAATAGTTTGCCCATTTTTTATTGTTTTTGGTCCTGTTAATTGAGCTATATTTTTAAAAATATTCTGGTCATGTGTCCTTTGTCAGATATACATTCTGCAAATACTTTCTCCTCTTTTTAATAGCCAGTGTTTTTTTTGTGTGTGTCCATCTTTACTCATCTCCAAGTTAATGAGATTTTTCCCCTATGTTTTATTCTTTTATCTTAAATCCTAACCTAAGAACACACTTATTAGAGAGAGGAAAAGGGAGAGAGAGAGAGAGGAAGAAAAATATTGATGTGAAAGAGAAACATCTATGAGTTGCCTCTCATATACACCCCAACAGGGGACTGAACCCATAGCCTGGGTATATGCCCTGACCAGGAAGTGGCCCCACTGCCTTTCCGTTTATGGGTTGATGCTCCAAATTCCAACTGAGCCACACAAGCCAGGACCCCTATTTTTAATTCTTAAACTTTTATAGTTTTAACTTTTAAATTTTGGCCTATGATACATTTTAAATGATACTTTGTGTGAGGCAGAGGTTAAGTTTTACATTTTGTTGAAAATACATTTCCTTCCCCAGTTGAATTAATGTCGGTGCTTTGCCCCAAATTGACTGATTATATCTTTATATAATGTCAATTGCATATAAATATTATAAGTATGATACATAAGTGATTTTGTGCCATGACCTTGCAAAACCCACTTATGAGTTCTACAGCTTTTGTAGGATTTTCCACATATATGCTCATTTTATTTGAAAATACAGAGAAGCTTTATTTATCATCCCTTTCAAATTTGTATTCTTTTGTTTTTGATACTTTGTTGCACTAGCTAGTTCCTCCATACAGTAAAATATTTAATGGAAGTGGTAAACTAATTACTGTATTCTTAACATGAAAGAGGACAGCATCTGCTATTTCATCAGTAAATATTATGTTAACTGTATGTCTTTCATAGATGTCCTTTTTCAAATAAAAGATGAATTCTTCTGTTTCAGCTTCCTGAAAGTTTTTAATCGTAAGTGGGTTTCCATTCTGTTATCAAATCCACCTAGTAAATCTTTAATTTCAATTATTGTCCTCTTCAATTTGAATTTTCATTTTATTATTTTATGTAATTTCCATTTCCCAGTTGATATTTCTTATCTATTTATGCATGAAGATTTTATTTTCCTTTAAGGTCTTGAACATATTTAAAGTGATGCTTTTTTTTTTTTTTCTTAACAGCAGTGTGTGGTTGCCTTTCACCTTCCTCCAGATACACACCTGGCTGGAGACCTGCTTTGCTACCTGGTTATGTGCCCTGGCTGGGGAATCAAACCAGCAACCTTTGGGTTTGCAGGCTGGCACCAATCCACTGAGCCATCAGCCAGGGCTTTGAAGTGATGCTTTATGTTATTTGTCACAATATCCATCATCTGGACTATCTTGGTGTTGGTTCTATTGACTACTTTTTCCCTAGACTTGGTTCACATTTTCCTGATCTTCAGGAGAGAGACAGCAGCCCTAGGAAATTCAATAGGAAGAGTAATGGCTATATTTGTTTTTTCAACATCTGACCTTGATGGTTTCAACCATTGGCCTATCTCAGCAGCAGTAAGGAGAAGTGGAAACAAGAATTTGGACTTGGGTGGGCATGGAAATGCGGGTGCTACAATGGTAGGTCCCAAAGACAGGGAAATATTGTGCTTAGAATTGAGGCCTATTTATACCACTATACTGGATTGGCCTGAGGGGAAGAAAATGCTACCCATTTTATTTCACAAACTGCTTTAGAAAGCAGACAAGTTTATTGTTGGCAATTTTGGTCTTCCCATAGCATGAGCTATTTCCACTCTTGTCTATAATAAGAGAAATAGATATGCTGACCTGCAGGAAATGGAAGAGTCCAGAAAGTTTGCTTAAACCCCTATTAAAACATGGTCTGAGTGTGTCCCATCAAAGGGGATACAATGTCAAACAAGTTGATCATAAAATGACAAAGAAGGAGGTAGAGGGGTAGGAGAAGGGGTTTGGAAAAGAAGCCCCCACCCCCACCATAAGCCAAAAGGTCTAACACATATAAAATCAGGGGCAAGTCACTTGCCTTTAGATTCAACTGCAATGCAACCAGTCTGTGCGGCCTAAGGGAGGCTCTATCGCTTTTTGGAGCCTCAGTTTTCTCAGCTATAACATGGAAAGAACAATGATTCCTAATAGCTTGGCATCTGTCAAATCACTCAGCAGGTTTAGATGCTCAGGGAAGATCTCTTTAAGCAATTAACACTTGAAGAAAACTTGAAGGGTGAACCTAAGTCAGATATGCACAAACCAAATATCTTGGGCAGGAGGGGGAAAATAAGTGCAAAGGCCCCAGAGCCAAAAAAAGTTGGCGCATTCAAGAATTAGAAAGGATGGTACTGCTGAAGTATAGAAACAGGAGAGAGGACAAAAATAGTTTCAGGCAGGGTCAGATCACACAAAACTTTTAGAACATGGTTAGAAATGTGGCCTTCATTCCAATGTAACAGATGGCTTTTAGAGGCTAGTAAGGGTTTTTAAATGAGGGGGGAACAGAATTTGACTTAGGCCTGAGCAGCCATGAGGGAATTGGTTCCATAGTGCTTGTTGAAGGAATTAGTAGAGGGGGTGGGGGTGGAAAGGCACGCAGCACTCAGTAAATGGTAGGTGCTGTGTTAATATCGCACTCAATCTGGCCTCGTCTAGTGCACAAGTTATTGCTGAAAGGGGCCACCTCCCTGAAGACATAGGAAGATTCCAACCAGGCCAACGACCCCCCAGCCCCCCAGGCCTGGGTTGGCTGACTCAGGAGCAGAGCAATGACTCAGCTGAGCTCATTTAAGCTCCTAGGTTTGCTGCTGCTGTGATGAAGGTTAGTGATGAGGGAGCATCCTTTACCTAGTTTGGGGGCATTACCTGCTACTGATCCGGGCCTGGGTTCCTGCCCTCCCAAAGAAGGGGGGCTGATTGCCCCTGCCTCTGCTCATTCTGGTTTATTCCCTAAGATAAGCCCTGCTATGGCTTTTTCGGTAGCTATTAACGAGGATAGAGCCCACTTCAGGAAGCAATCTGCCCACTTCAAGAGTCAGGCTGGGGGGCCCCTTCCCTCATCTATTTATAAAAACAGAGATAAATCATACAGGGTGTGCATGATCAATTGGCAATAACTTTGCATCTCCTTATTTCACATGCTTCTTATTCATCTTGAAAAACTATGTTTCTAAGGTTAGGTTGTGATTTAACATCATTGTTTCAAATATAAAGTAATAAATTGTGAGAGCAACCATCATGTTGAAAGAATACCATGTTAGAGCAACCATAATTTCTGGATTGCATACAGGGAGAACTGCTAAGGAAATTGTGGACTTCAATAACATTCAATAACAGGTGACAACATGAAAAAGGTGTATGATGCTGATCCTGATGTCGCCACACCAACAAGGAAAATGCATAAGGTATGCAAGGATTGCCCAAGTCCGGATATTGTACACAGAATCCAGGAGATCATCAATGAAGATCCAGGATGTTTACCTTGATGTTTTGAGAGTAGTTGTACCATGGATGAAGCAAGTCACAAGTGGACATAATTTCATCTTCCAACAAGATGGTGCAACAGCACAGAACGCCAAAAAAGTGCAAGAGTTTCTCAGTGTCGATGTTCCTGAATTCTGGTCAAAGGAAATCTGGCCTCCTAGTTCACCAGATACAAATCCTTTATTTTTATTTTTTTTAATTTAATTTTTTTGTTGTTGTATTACATCCATCCCCTTTTTCCTCTCTTCTGTCCGCTCCCCCAACCACCCACTCCCCTCCAAAGTCAATCCCACTTGTTGTTCATGTCCATGGTTCTTCCATGCTAGTTGCTTGACTAAACTGCTCCCCTTTTCTGCCTCCTCCTTCTCCTCTCCTCCCTCCCCTCTACCCACTGAAAGTCTATTCATTGTATCCATGTATATGGTTCTGTTTTGCCTATTTGTTTGTTTTGTTTATTAGTGTCCTGTAATGGGTGAAATGGTATGGTATTTGTCTTTCACTGACTGGTTTATTTCACTAAGCATAATACTTTCCAGTTCCATCCAGGTTGTTGCAAAGGGTACAAGTTCCTTCTTTCTTTCTGCTATGTAGTATTCCATTGTGTAAATGTACCAAAGTTTTTTGATCCAATCATCCACTGATGGGCACTTAGGCTGTCTCTGGCACTTTGCTATTGTAAATAGCACTGCTAGGAACATAGGGGTACATAGGTTCTTATGAATTGGTGTTTCAGGGTTCTTCAAGTATAGTCCTAATAGTGGAATTGCTGTATCAAGAGGCAGTTCCATTTTTTGGGTTTTTTTTTTTTGTTTTTTTTTTAATTTTATTGTTGTTGTATTACATCCATCCCCTTTTTCCTCTCCTCTGTCCCCTCCCCCAACCACCCACTCCCCTCCAAAGTCAATCCCACTTGTTGTTCATGTCCATGGTTCTTCCATGCTAGTTCCTTGACTAAACTGCTCCCCTTCTTTGCCTCCTCCTCCCCCCTCCCCCCTGCCCCCTTCTTCCTGCCCATTGAAGGCCTATTCACTGTATTCATATATCTGGTTCTGTTTTGCTTGTCGTTTGTTTTGATCATTATTGTCCTGTAATGGGTGAGATGGTATGGTATTTGCCTTTCACTGACTGGCTTATTTCACTAAGCAAACTTTCCAGTTCCATCCAGGTTGTTGCAAAGGGTAATAGTTCCTTCTTTCTTTCTGCTGTGTAGTGCTGTGCTCCATTGTGTAAAGGTACCAAAGCTTTTTCATCCAATCATCCAGTCATGATGGGCACTTAGGCTGTTTCGAGCACTTGGCTGTTGTAAATAGCACTGCTAGGAACATAGGAATACAAAGGTTTTAAGAATTGTTGTTTCTGGGTTCTTCAAATATAGTCCTAGCAGTGGAATTGCTGGATCAAAAGGCAGTTCCATTTTTAGTTTTTTAAGGAAACTCCATACTGTTTTCCATAGTGGCTGCATCAGCCTGCATTCCCACCAACAGTGCACCAGAGTTCCCTTTGCCCCACATCCTCACCAATTCTTAATGTTTGTTGATTTATTGATGATTGCCATTCTGACAGGTGTGAGGTGGTATCTTACTGCGGTTTTAATTTGCATCTCTCTGATGACTAGTGATGTTGAGCATTCTTTCATATGCCTTTGGGCTCTTTCCATGTCTCCCTCAGACAGTTGTCTATTCAGGTCCTTTGCCCATTTTTTAACTGAGCTGTCTGTCTCACTGGTGTTGAGTCTCATTAGTTCTTTATATATTTTGGATATCAAACCCTTGTCTGAGGTATCATTGGTATATGTTTTCCCATACAGTTGGTTCCCTTTTAATTTTGCTGGTATTTTCTTTAGCTGAACAGAAACTTTTCAGTTTGTTTATTTGTTCTTTGATTTCCTTTGCCCTAAGAGAAGCATCAGTAAACACGCTTTTGTGTAGAATATCTAAAATTTTACTGCCTGTATTTTCCTCCAGGACCTTTATGATGGCACTGGTTATGTTTAAGTCCTTTAACCATCTTGAGTTTATTCTTGTCTGTGGTGTAAGTTGGTGGTCTAGTTTTATTTTTTGCATGTTGCTGTCCAGTTCTCCCAACACCGCTTCTTGAAAAGACTGTTTTTACTCCATTTTATGCTCCTTCCCCCTTTGTTGATTATTAATTGATCATAGAGTCCTGGGTTTATTTTTGGGCTCTCTATTCTGTTCCATTGATCTAGATGTCTATTCTTATGCCAGTACCAGGCTGTTTTGATGACAGTAGCCTTATAGTATAGTTTGATGTCTGGTATTGTGATTCCTCCTACCTTGTTCTTCTTTCCCAAGATTGCTGAGGCTATTCATGGGCGTTTTTGTCTCATTATAAATTTTTGAAGTATTTTTTCTATCTCTGTGAAGTATGTTGTTGGTAGTTTAATTGGGATTGCATTGAATCTATAGATTGCTTTGAGTAGCATGGATATTTTAACAATGTTAATTCTTCCCAACCATGAATATGGTATATGCTTCCATTTATTTGTATCTTCCTTCATTTCTTTCTTCAATATTCTGTAGTTTACTGAGTATAGGTCGTTTACCTCCTTGGTTAAGTTGATTTCTAAGTACTTTATTATTATTTTTTTAAATTTCATTGTTGTTGTATTACATCCATCCCCTTTTTGCTCCCCTCTGTCCCCCTTCCCACCCACCCATTCCCCCCAAAGTCAATCCCACCTGTTGTCCATGTTCATGGTTCCTTTATACAAGGTTCTTGTCTAAGCTGCTCTCCTTCCTTGCCTCTGCCTCCCCCCTCCCCCCAAACCTTTTCCCCCTGACTACTGAAGGCCTATTCTCTGTATTCATATATTTGGTTCTGTTTTGCTTATTGTTAGTTTT